>JASANG010001796.1:0-39656 GCA_030248215.1 Enoplolaimus lenunculus
GCTGGATATAGTGCCAGAAACATACCAGGGGTTGATGAGATGGTTCGCGCGGATAGTCAGAGAAGTGGCAACCCGGGCGATAACGGCGCCGAACACATGGTTCGGCAGGGCTCCACCGGATTTTTTCCTACCGCTATCGTCTCATGTGATTATGCAATTATTCGACAAATCACAAGACGAAGGGGTGAAACGGAGCAGGACGTTGGTCACAGCTCGGGCATACCAGAATCAACGGTACTGGAAGGCGAGGCGGAGTTTCGAGAAGGACAATCTATGGGCAATGCGCGCGACCAATCCTAAAGATCGGGCGGATAGAAAAGAACGGTTGCGCGGGTTGCAAGCGGAGATGACTCGGGAAACGGAGAGGCAGTTTTCGTTCGAAACGGTGAAGGCGGCGGCAAGGTTATTTGGGTATTTCAATAAGACCTTTGCATATCCGGCGGATAGAAAGGAAACGGAACTGCCAGAATTGACGTTACCGAAGGTCACTCGGCGATCTATGTCAAATATGGTAGAGAATTTTACGAGGAAGGAAACGGAGGAACTGAGAAGGATCGCGGATGCGAATAGGCAGGCGCTGGAAATTTGTCGGGGCTGCTTGTTAAGTGAGCGACGAGTAGCGCCGAGCGCCGAGCCGATGGATATACAGGAGCAGGAGCAGCCGCAGCCGAGCACGAGTGGGAAGCCGACACAGGCGGAAGCTCAAGCTCGGGCTGGGGCAACGGAGATGGGGGCACGACAGGCACAACCCGAAATTATTAGGGAGCCTGTGGTGAGAATGACGCGGATAGAAACGGAAACGGAAGGGGCGCGGGAAGTGACTCAACCGGCGTGAGAATCTGTGGGGAGTCAATTGGTGACGGAGCAGATTAGTGAGGAAGAGATCGAGTCGGTACCGGATGATGATATTCAGGAAGTGACGCAGGAAAAGGGGTCAAAACGGTGGAAGGAGGTGACGGGGAAGCATAAAGGAAAAGGTAAAGGCAAAGTAACGGCTTGGGAATCCGGTACGGAGACACCACAGTTGAGTGTGGGCGCGGGGGAAAAAGTAATGTCTCCCCGGCGATCTCCGAGGATACAGCAACAGGAAGGAAAGTCACGAGAGGAATTTTGGAAACAGTTGCAGCAGTTGGCGGTGCCACCACCGGAACCACCACCGGCTCCAACTCCGGCGCCACCAGTAGTGTCGCGGGATCCAAGAAAGGACGAGCAGCCGCCGGCACCGGGGTATATTCGGGTGCGAAATGCGGCAGGCGAGTGGAAATGGAGGTTTGATCCAAAGACGCACAGGGCAGCTTCGCAACGACGCGCCTCGGAAAGGGGCAAGGGCCGAGGCTATGTGCGTCCGACGTCGGGATCAGCGTCGAGTAGGATTGGACCGAGACAGGCGAATCCGGTGTATGATTCGTCAGCCGTGTATGCTAGTACAGCAGCAGGGTCGTACGGTCCGGTTTCAGTGAGCCAGGGGAGGGGCGTGGGCCCACCCGTGGAAACTCCAGCGGTACAGTATCAGATTCGGCAGGTACCCGTGGAGCAGATAGTTGGCGGCTATGCGGTTCAGCCACAGGTTGAACAGTATCCGGCAACGGTTAGTGGGTATGTGGCTCAGCCACAGGTTGAGCAGTACTCGGGCACGGTGAGCGGATACGTGGTTCAGCCGCAGGTTGAACAGTATCCGGCCACGGTGAGCGGATATGTGACTCAATCGCAAGTTGAGCAATATCCGGGAACGGTTGGCGGCTATGTGGATCAATCGCGGGTTGGCGACGATCGACACTATTATCGGCGGCAAACGGAGACAGTGCGACAGCGGATCAGCGAGATTCGGCGTGCGGATCGACAGCAACAACAGCAATCGACGGCACAATCGCAGGATCGACGTTTCGTGACGCAAGAAGAGGTGGATGCTTACTATGGGCAGGCGCCGTCGATGCACAGCCGGCATTTTTAAAGGACTTTATTGGGGATGTTAATGGTCAGGGTCAGGGACGCTGGATATGGAGAAGAAATGGGCTAATTATTGTATTGTTCGGGGTGCTGGGGTACGGGTGCGCTTGGATTCGTTTGGACTTTATTAGGGGCGGGGTACTGGTCAAGGGTAGTACGCTGATGGATGGGGTTATGGCTACGGGTATGGACGCAACGACGGGTAGTCTTGGGTCGACTTTTGGTTATGCTAAAAATAAAAGAAAATAAAAAATTGTTATTGTTTTGTTATTATTATTGTGGTTATATGTTGTTTGTTTACGCTTTTTAGCGACGGCAAAAAAGGCAGTAAAATAGGGCCATAAAATTTGTTCGATGCCGGGGTCGGCATCTGTGCCGAAGGGGGGTTGTAGGTGGCTGTGACACACTCAAATATATTTCAACCTAAAACTAAAACAAAACTAAAACCAAACCAAAATCCATACCTTAAGGGAGTCCCCGGCTCCGCCTAGTCTCTCTTAGAACTTAAGTTAGGCTTAGGCGTTGCTAAACGGCGTAGGAAATTATAAAATCTATGCATGGCGGCTGCGTCCGCAAGGTATTAGTACTCAGGGCCCTGTGTGGCCACTTAATATATATTTTTGCTGGCCTATTGCGCCAAATTAGATAGCTAGGGGTTGGGGGGTAATGTATTGTTGTTGTTGTTGTACGTGTTGTTCCAGTGGCGAAAGCGTGTGTCCCTAAGGTGCCCGAGACACCCGGGACACACAAAAATATGCAAATCAACTCCATATGGGGGCTGGGGTAGCCAGCCTCCATAATCATTATTATAGTGTCAACTTAGAAAATGCGGCGGCTTTTATTTTGCGTGTGTGTTACCTAACGGAGCTTACCTTTATAGTTTACGGATTTCGCGGAGTTGAATTGCGTAGTGAAACGGGTGTCTTAGGCGGATAAGGAGTTTAACTGGAATCAGTGTCACGGTAGCTCAATGTGAGCACGGTGAAATCGGCATAAGCAGGGAATCGTTACAGAAGCGCATAGTGCATCGCCTACGGGCAGTACCAGGAGAACCGGGGTTACTGGGGAATGTTGTAAGGAGTTATTGGGGGTTATTTGGGATTTACTTGGGATAGGTCGATTCTAGCGGGGCTAGTTTCGGCTGTCGGATTTTGGATTTACTTGGGAATTTTGCGGATATTTGGGGATTACGGAGTTACGGAGTTGTCACGTTACGTTTGCATTTGTTTTGTACAGTGTGAGCTAGTGACTTAGCTGAACAACAGGTTTAAGGTTATCGTAGTGGACGTGCGGAAAGCACCTAACAAAGAAACTTTCGGCACATTCGGAGATTAATAAGGTCGGCAGCATAAGTATATCACTCGTTTACTTGTGTATTCGGTACTTGTGCTTTATTGAATATAGCTTTAACGTGGTGTTGGGAGGGAATAAAAAGGAAAACGACTGCGTTTACTGAATCAGAGCGAAACAAGCGTCATTGGAATACGGACCTGAACGCGGAGTTGGTGGTTTCAACCCTTTGTGGCACAGCCACCTACATTCACATTTTGTCTACGTAACCGCTATTCGGATCACAAAATTTTATGTTGACGTCAAATCAACTTGGACAAAACGTGTTCCAAGCTGCCCCAGTTATAACGTGAACGCCGCATAAGCACAGCTGTGCCTCTGTCGTGTAACTTTTCATTAAATTTATTAGCACCCGAAAATTACACTGTCCCGTTGAATATCATATGATATTCGTTGTAATTTTGGAATAGTATATGATATTCACATAAATGCCCCTCCGTATCACGTGACATACCGACTCTTATACACATTGATCTTCTGAGAGCTGTGGTTTGTAACTAAATGTCATATGACATTCGAGTTTTGTCTGTTCACCCGATGAGTGCTCGAATTTTAACGTTGATGTCGAATCAACATGGACAAACCGTGTGCCGCCTGCCCCGGCTATAACGTGAATGTCGCATGAGGCTATGGTTATTTAGGGTACCACCAGAAGTCTGCCTCCGGTTCCGGCAGAAAATCGACCTCCGGCTTCAGCAAAGTTTTGCCAGAATTTGCGGCAATTTTGGTGGCGAATTTCGCATAGTTTTAATAAATTTATCTTTTTAGCGCGTTTTGTTTAAACTTTTGGTACAATTTTGAAAAAAAGAATTACCGGGATTTCGTAAAAAAATAAGCGTAAAAACCAAACGATTCAGCAACACATTAGATATTTACTAATTTTAAACAAACTAAACATCATTTGACCTACCAAATTTCGCCTCACTACCTTATTCGGCAAGTTTTGTTGACCCTGGTTCCGGTATTTTTCACCTGCGGTTTCACCCTGCTTGTTATGCAATCGGGAATATTAAAACGGGACCAGAAACTTCAATGAAACCGTTTAAAAAACAATACTATTCGTAACGGAAGACTATATATTTTTGAAACAAAACGGATTCCATACTGGAAATGAACGAACCAAAAAATTCGCTTTTAACGCTGTTTTATCTCTTTTAATGATCTATGCACCATTAATGCCAAAACCTTGAAACAAATGCGGTAGCTGAAAACGTATGATAAATAATGAAGCATAGCACAAATTGAAAATTTTGGCAATACACGCACAGACATTTTCAGAAAAAAGTTAGAATATGCCAACATTTCTTAAATTTTCAAATGAGAAAAATTTTCAATACCGAAAAATGCCGGTGAAAAAATACCAGATTTATTACCGGAACCGGATAGTGAAAGATACCAGATTTCCATACCGGAGCCGGAATTCCGATTGCACCCTGCTCCTCAGTAATAGAAAAACTAACCATTTACTATGAATCAGTTTTGTCATAAGCAACAAATTGCTTAAAGACGATGAAGTTGAAACTGCAACTCATTTAATGATATAAATGAATTAAATCAATTATAGACACAAATCATTGTGCTGGTTATATAATGTTTCCTGCAAACCATTTCTTACAAGCAGTGCAGGTTATTTATAAGGTAGGCTATGTATATGCACTCTTAAGCATTGTGCTACTGCCTAAAAGGGTACCAGTGGAGCTCTGCCTCTGGAATTTTCAAAAAATTGATTTCCGGCTCCGGCAGAATTTCTGCCGTTGCTTTCGGCAATTTCGGCTGTGAAATTTTGCATAGATTTACAACATTTATTTGTATGGTGTGTTTCGTTTTATCTTTTGGTATAACTTTGAGAGAAAAATTGCCGATTTTGCAAAAATTAACGTAAAACCACAAGATTTAACGACACCTTTAGAGATGAATAATCCTAAGCAAAAGCTACTCTAAAGCTTAAAAGCATAGCCTGTTCCAGTAAGGCAAAAACGTTCCGCTTTTGATCTTTACATGGGCCGATGCAAGTTAGCAGCCTGTACACTTAATCCATTCACGCTTTAAACGTACGTTTAGGGTTTAAGCATAGGTTAGCCTTTTTAACATCTAAGCCTAAGCTTTATCATAAGGAATAATTGTACAAGTGATTAACATGTTAAAGTTAAACAATGATGATGTTTCAGTGTGACGAGTACCAACAGTATCAGGAGGCGGATGCAGAAGACTACGACGGAGAATACAGCACATCTTATACGTACACTGAATAGAAAAAGCAGAAATTAAAATTCATTGCTCGTACGGAATGAAACGGTTAACGAATAAACTTTTTTGCATCCCAGCTTTTCAGCTTATAATAAAAAGGATGTGTTAAAACGCCCGCCCAATGAAATTCGAAAAATGGCAATTCTGTAGTCCCGGCTGCACACCTCACCGTCACCTCTGAACAAACAAAGCTACATTATTAAGGCATAGGCAAGCACCAAAATGTGGTTTGATCGCATTCATGCTCAGTAAAGATAGGCCTGTCTCAAAAAATTTTTTTAATTACGTTTTAACCCCTTCTCACATTGAGTTGCCTGTAGGCAACTCAGCGCAGTGTATATACGTTAAATAGTATATATCGCACCGTGTTTAACAATTGCAACACGTATACATAGTATTCAAGACGTGAGAGCCCCCTCGGGCTCGAGCGTCAAGCTCCTATAGCATAGTGGCGTGGTATACACCTCCCACTCCAGTCACTGGAGTTCGAATCCTAGCATAAAAGTAGGTCTCAGGGGAAATAGAAAATATTCATGTGAGAAAGGGTTAAGTGAAAAAATTTCAGTTTACTATCTATAACCCCTTCTCACATTGAGTTGCCTGTAGGCAACTCAACGCAGTGTATATACGGTGGTTAAATCACCACAAGACGTGAGAGCCCCCTCGGGCTCGAGCGTCAAGCTCCTATAGCTGAGTGGTGATGGTATACGCTTCCCACTCCAGTCACTGGAGTTCGAATCCTAGCATAAAAGTAGGTCTCAGGAGAAATAGAAAATATTCATGTGATAAAGGGTTAAATAAAATTAGTGCAAGGAGAAATGATGAATTAATGCTTCAAAACCTCTAAATTCCAAAAGCTACCGTGGTTAGTTTTGTTTCTAATGCAAGTTTCAGAGTGCAACCGTGTAGTAGATGTCCGAAAGCGAAAACTTTAAATTTGCTAATTTTTCGTTGGTTAATTAAAATTTTGTTCTAAAAATTTCGAAACAACTCTTGTTTCTGAAGAACAAATATCAATATTTGACAAATTTTGCTTAAATATTACAAGATACAAATACCATGATCTCTTCTACTTTTGCGCCAATTTTGAGATCCGCATTTGCAAGAGCTGGTCTGATTGAAAACCGATCGGTACCTGGTATGGGCTATACACTGATTCAATCACAAGTCTCTAAACACAGATTCCATAGTTGTTATAGGTCCTGATTCTGGTCTAAAATGGCCAGTATGGATGCCATTGTTTGAAAGAGTGTTCTGTGTCCCATCAGAAGGTGGCAATGGCACAGCGTAAGTTTTTCCTTTGCTTGGTTGGAGAAGTTGCACATAGTTTGCTGGCACTAAACCGAATGTTTTCCCGTCTGATTTACTTGCAAGTAGCCAGCCTTTGACGCTTGGTTGTAGTTCTGAAACAGAAAATAAGCTCAAGATCGCACAGATAGTAATTTAAGGTTTAATGCAAACCATGGAATATTTTACTGTTATTGCAATTGAGCATATACAAATTTCAAATGTAAACCAACAGTACATACGTGTGTTAGAAAAATGTCTAAATGTTGAGCACTCGACATACCTTTGGGAGCCACTCGCATGCGTTCGTTTGCAGTAAACGATAACTCATGAGGTCCTGAGGCATTAAAATTGTGCTGAGCCACCGCGACATAATGATCGGCTTCACCAGTTGCCCACTTTGCACGCTCTGTAACAGAATATTATAGTTGCATAATAGGAAAAGCTCCAATGAACCTTCAGTCATATAGATACGTTTTATTCGAACCAAAGTAAAATGTGCAAATGATAAATGTACTAGAAAAGTAACCATCCGTACTGACTGTAATCTCTGCATAATGCTCAACACATTTTTTTACATAATTATAACAGCAACCTCATCGAACTTTCTACATTAGTTATGTTTTATAACTGAAACTAAAGTAAGTATGCAAACGAACAGAATACTGTGACTGTCTGTAGTGACCTTATGTGTGGAAATTTAAAAATGTTTAAAGAAACACATTGTTCAGGAGTTCGCAATTAAACTTTAAGTGGCGAACAGATCCTTTAGAAACTTTAAAATTCTTCTATATTAAATATGACCCAAACAGCCTTCTAATTTGGACAGTAAATAACCCTTATTTAACTTTTATTTTGCAAATACGTGAAACATAAAAATAGTAGCACAAATAGCAATTGAGCAGCTTTTGCGCTAAACTTCTTTGGGCTACGCATTTTGAAATAGACTATTTAATTTCCTACGGGTTTATAATTTTGTACCTTGGTCATTTATCTCTACATACCTTGCGCCTTTAAAACCATTGATTGAGCAAGCTTCCACACAAACCAAGGACCTCCGAGAGATATAGTGGCAAGAATGATTAACGGCCAGTTTGTTCCTTGAGCACTCTTAGAAGTCGGGACGCCAGACACACTAAATGGATTGTTTACAGAAGCCCACACTGCGTCGTTCCCTGGAAATAGTGCCATCAATATGTAAGAATAAATTCAAACCGACCTAAGTGCTGCGCCCAGAAACAATGTTGGAGCTGAGCACTAGTTTTGAAACCTTATTCAAAAGTAAGGCTGCAACCCTAAAAATCACATAATTCTGTTTTGGTGAGCAACCACCACAACACTTCATATGAGTCCATAATAAAATGCGTAACACAATACCTAATTCAAACTCGCATTTTGGCGCGTGTACTCTTATGTCGGAAATTACAAATTTTAGCAGAGAAATGAAACTTTCCATCCGATAAGAGAATATAGGGTGGGTTGGGCGCCGCTCAATTCCAGAGCCCTTACCTGATCTAAAGCGAATAACTACCAACAGCTTATGCCATAACCACTTCAAAAAACGCATTATAGCAAGTGTTGCGAACACATGTTGGAAATGTGTCTGAAAATCATAAGATGTCAGTTTTAAAATGAACTGCAAAAATGGCGGCAGATCCAGTTGCCTTAATCACCGTTGATGAAACAGGTGTCGTACTTTCGGAGTACATACTAAACCTGACACCTAGACAAGTGTCGGTTCAATATCCGAAAATAGACAGAAAGCGACATAAACTAGTAAACTAATAAAAACAATGTTTTTCGAGGTAATGCATTAGTAAACCGTATTTGCACTAATGTGCAACTCTTCTCACTATCTCCTAATCTTTTCACATCGAAATTTGTGTTTTCAGAAAATTGGATTATTGTTTCTGTCTGAAAATTTTATATACCGTTCGGTACAAGTTTGTCAAGCTAAGACCTGGAATGGTGCTAATTTTACAGCAATATGAGCATTACCCAGAGATCGAGCGAATATCAATGTTACCGGATACAGGAACCGGAGACATATAGTAAATTTTGCAGCGGAATCGGATGTCAACCGGATATAGGAAATAAATTTGTGCTCTGTTGGAAGTATTTGAGTCGTCCAAAAATATGTGTTTGTGTTTATGGATTTAAGATTAATAATATTAAACCGGACCCGGATATACGATCAATCCCTAACCACTAACCTAATGAGTTAGAGACCTGACTGGCCAAAGAATGTTAAAAATATACGCTGCGCTATTACAAACAACACCAAGGGCTGCCGCTCCACAATATTCCCGGCGGCCCCGCATTAAGCGAAGTTGTATCGAAAGATTTACCAAAAACAACGAAAAAATTTTACCGAACCGAATCAAGGCGAATGCAAAACTCGGAAACCGGTTTACTAAACCAAACCAAGGATATGACTGGAATAAGTTTTATCGAATCGAACCATGGAAACCTTAAAATACATTAGTACAGTAGTATTTCTAGGCCTTGGTTTACCACGTTCGGTTCGGAAGCACCCCAGTTAGATACACATTGGCTAAATATGCTCAGTTCGCTTCCTGATTATGAGATAATTATATGGCCAATTTATTCCCAATATAAATGACGCCACACATAAGCTCCTTTGAAACGTTTTCCAAGACAGAGCGATATATTGGAATACTCATGTTGTTGGAAACAGACAAACTTCTAGTTTAGAACTTACGCGTTAAACTTAATTTGCATACTTCTTTTGTTTACAAAATAATACATATGCTGTTTGCGGAAACGCTGCCCAAAACACATATATGGGGCGTTCCAGCTTTAATAATATAGATTAGACAAAGCAAGAGTGTACAAATGCACATGACCGTCACAATATTACTTATTGAATATCGTTTCAAGGCAAGTTACAATTATGTAATGTGTAAGTTCACTGCGCAATACCATGCGCAACAAGTGTGAGATATAATAAATTCCCTTTTGTCGCCGCATCAACTGACCTTTAATCGTGAAAACTGGTCAGCCAACCCTAGTGCAGCCCGAAACGATGTATGAATAGCATTCATCGAAGACTCAAGCATCATCGCTAAAGCGGAAACGGACTGTACGGCAGATTCAACAGATGAAAACGCTTGGCGTGATTGAGCTTCGGCCAAACGTGTGATTTCGCTACAAATAATATAAAATCATTCACATTTTCGCAAGACCAACCGTTAAAGGCATATTGACACCGTCCCTGACAGCTTTCTTGAGTAAACAAGCCTATTGCTCCACCGGTTATGATCCTGGGGCCATGAGCCGGAAGATTTAAATTTCACTAAAATGGTAAAATGTCCACACTAATGAAGTTGGTTTATCGGTCTACCGCGTTACCCTATCGGTCATACACAGTACAGCAGAGAATACTATTTTCTACACTAGGAAAAACTAATCTATTAAGTGCCAGTTTCTACTGCAATATGCACTTAAAGCCAGGCTCTGGTATCCCGGTTCCGCCAGGATATTGTGGTATCCGGCTTCAGTATTTTTTGATAGCTGGTCAGCGTCTTCATCCTGGAAACTTTGCAAATTATTTCCAACATATCATGTAAGCATGCTCGTGGGCAAAATAAAAATTTGTTAGCTGAACTTTTACAGTTACACATAGTTTTTGGCTTTCAGATTTTCTAGCTGGCTAAATTAAAATTTTTAGGCGTTTGCCACTCAGGGTGCGACAGGATACCCGGCTGCTGTTTACTATCCGGCAAAAAAGCCGCATCCGGTTCCGGTATTCGGTATAAACGTACCGGATACCGGATTTCGCTGATGATTTCGTAAATCTCAAATTATTGCAAATTATGTTGTGAAATGTTATGTTTTCAGTCCCATTACATGTATACAGTATTGGTTTAAAGCAGTATTTTTGCATATGGTTAAGGCAGCGATTCGGATTTTATTATCGAAACAAACCAATAATTTGCAGCTTCACACAATTATTTTCAAGTATTAGGACACTCTCCTTATATAAACGCAATATTCCGTTTACTAAAGATAAATTAACATTTACTGGCGCATTATTACATGCTAAAAATTCATTTATTTTAAAAAACACTGTCCGGTTAACATCCGGTTCCGGTTCCGGTAAAAAATCACTATCCGGATCCGGTATCCGATTTTTTGCGATCCGATCGCACCTGTTGCCACGAACCAAGTTCAAAAACTACTGAAACCCGCATGATTACATGCGTATGTTCTACGTGAACGATTCAGAACATACCTATCGTTAAACGATGAATTATACATTCCGTTGCCAAGATAGCCACCATATGGAACACCATAACCACCAGCATACCCATATCCGCTTGAATACAAACCGTTATAGCTGCTATATGGCCTAGAACGTGAAAACAATACGATCGCGTTAACATTAAAATTTCATACCCAGAGGCAATACTGAGACGCGGTCCCTCCGACCTCCACGTTAATGTTGCCAACTACATCGTGCTATAGTGCGTAGTGTCTACACTAAACACACTTTTAGAGTTTCTAAGTATTGATTGTGGTTTTCAACCACTATCCATTAAAGCGTTAAAACGTTTTAAGGCGCGAAAAGAAACACCCTGATGAGGTTACTCTGATTACTGGCTAAAATTAAAATACACATGACCAATAAACACGAAACATGCTGTTATGCAATCGTTAAAAAACAACATTGGTTTATAAAGTACATTACCCAACTTCAAAATACTACGGAAATTCACCAAACAGAACGTTAACAAGGAATCTGTTACAAATTACGAACTGGAAATAGGTAATTTAATACAATGAAAGTATTTTGTTTGAAATAATAAATTATGAATTATTCAACTATCAGTAACACCCAATTACTTGAATTTTTTCAAAACCAACTGAACAGATTAGCAGTTTTAACGTTTTAACAGCGCAAAGATCTTACATTCCAGCTCCCGCGGCCATACCATAACTTCCGATGGCACTGTAAGGGCTGTATGATCCAGCATATCCTGTCGAATAAGGATTCGTGCTATACTGTGACAGCCCGGTTGAAGCTATGGCAGCTGGAGAAACTCGAGGAGGCACTGGTGGCGGCGGTTGGCTTGCACCATTTTGCGGCGAAGTATCATTTACAGACATTGCATTATACCAATCTCAGTAATGATTTAAGGAAATTACCGTATTAAAGCCTGTGCTTGGATTAGATTTGGTAATGCAATAAGCAAGTACTTCCCCTAAAAACACAAACTGAACTATGAGCATATTAATTTGAGCAAAAAAAACTTTCGTTCTGAACGTTAACTGTTTTGGTTGCATTGTGTGAACTTTCTATCAGATTCAAACGTTTGCTTCCAAGCTTCAAATCACATGAAGCTTTGCACAAGACAGTGCAATCCAAATATACATATTCAGGGGTATATACGTGCCATAGTATTTAAGAAAAGGTTGTCATGCCTTCCTAAAACCCCCGAAATAACGATAACATTATCAACTAGTTCGCTCAACAACAAAGTGCAAAGATAATAAATTATTAAATCTTCATCGTTCTTGGTTTTATATTTACTCTGCTAAAAGACACTTTGCAACCAACAGGGCGAAGACGAGAGTATCCCTCCAGTTCAGGATGAAAATCGGCCCGGTTGAGAAGTTTTTTGTATTTTCACAAAATTTATACCGTTCAGTATGTTTGCTTGTCAATATTCGGCCATTCTCGAAGTTAAAATCATTGAAAATTTTGGGGAAATTTTCGCGATTTCAACTAACTGATTATGCTTCATTTAAAGCTTTGTTGTCGACTCCGGCATATTTCGCCGATCTCTGGCAACGGATCCGGTATCTGTCACCTCCGGTTGCATTATATTAACCAACAAACGACTACATAATAAATATACTGTTGCAACGGAGATATTGCACTAAAAACGTAATGTGGCATCACGGATAAATGAAATCGCTGTAAAGCAGGTACTAGATTTATGAAGCCAAGGTTAAAAATGTTTTAAAAATACGTATTTTTGAGCGGTCCAGTTTAAACTGGTTTTCTGATTTCATCATATGAAATGCGCATGCGCGAAAGGTGTAAAAATGTTCGATTGTAGATGGCATCGTATCAAGCTAAATTTCGACAGCAGTAATCGGGAACTAAATAAGTTGTGCGGTCACACGAAGAAGATAGCCAGTAGAACAGAAACTCTTTAACAAGAAACCCTATACAGCATTTTCCATTTACAACATCCTAAGCCCAAAGAAAAAGCCAAACCTTAATGTAATAATAAATAATAATTCAATCAATTGAAACAATAAACAGATAAATTAAATAAAACCATTCGAGTCTGCAATTTATCCGAAACATTTTAACTTAACTTTTACCTTCTGTGGTACCACATTCAACATTGTCATCGAGACCAAACTTAAATCTGCAAAGAAGCTGAAACCAGCGACGAAAAATTTGTTCTGAAAACGATTTTTCCCTCAAAACCAACTTTCAGCGAGCTTGATATTAATCACTTTATTAAATCGAAAACACGAGATTAGCTGAATGTATTCTTTTCAAATTCGCCTTTATTTAACCTTTCAACTATCACAGATGGATTCCACTACGCAGAACAACGAATACAATCATCATCTAAGGCTTCTGCTGCTTCGCCACGTTTTCAAACAACCCAATCGAATACTCCAACTGCCTCATATATCGACTTTCCAGAGGAAGTGAATAGCGACGTCGTTTTGGCACAGACGGACACTAAATTAAAATCATAAAGTAACAAAACTAAGGCAACTTAGCCTTACTAATCAGTTATATTCAAAAGAAAGCTACAAAAAATGAACACACAATGGCATATTAGTGAATTTTTTACAGCAATTATTCACGTTTACTTATGAGTTCCACTCTTGCAGACAGACGAATGACGTGCGCCTGTGGTCGATATTTTTTGCTAACGAATATTCGCAACGCTTTTGAACACAATGTTGGTGCCATTGGTAAGGCGAATTTTGAAACGAAACATGCGGTTTAAAACAAAACTACCGCAAGTACCAAATACATTTTGGCATTCTGTCAATAAACAAACACAAACCCCTGAAACACTGGGGCCTGATTGCTCCTGCAAAAATTTTGGATTTACTAATAGATTTGATGCATAAACATTACCCCGTGCATTGAATAGTTTTTTGCAGTTATCACATTAACTGATACAGTCGTTGTCCCGTCGATGTTGGTTAAAGGCACTTCAGTATCGGTGTCAATACCCGGACACGGAAACGTCTTCTCTGTAAAAATACTATGAACATAACGAAAACTGCACGAGACGAGATGTATCAAAAAGATATTAAGTTTCAAGAGAGAACCCTAATACGAAAAGAAAAAACAAGAAGCACTCAAGCTAGCACATTGGCCAGGAACAAAATCAGCTTGCTCGATGAAAACTGAAAATCTTTACTGTTGAATTTAAACCCAGTATAATCGGACTAGAAGAATCAAACCACGGTGTATCTCATTGATGTCAATAGTAACGAGCCCGGTTACTGTAGCGATTAGCAATAAATTGTAGACCAATGATTTTTGGTACATTATTCGTGGAAATTCATAACTGCTGATGCCAAAGCATCATACCGTATGCAATGGTGTAGTCAGTGCGATGGCGCGCCATCCAAATCTTATCCCAAAAATGAAAAGTGGTAAAATGTGGTGGTAGCGGTGGTAGCCATGTGACAATATCAGCGTAATGCAACAATAGTGTATTAGGATTTATTCCAAGAGTTGTGCTTGGTTCGCTGCCCTAAAAAATTTTCAGCACACGAGACTGATAATACGTGAAAGTTTATGGGGTGATAAATCTCTGGAGCATCATCCACGAATGTTAAGTAAGGAATCGCTTACCTTCGGCGTTGCAAGGCATAACCGGCGGCTCAGGCGCATGCATTTGGTCATGATCAAGTGAATGAAACTCGGAAAGCATCGGAATCATATGGCCTTCGGTAGTGAAAACGAATTTAGAAAAATGTTTATTCAGCGGGTTTTCAGTGTCAAAAAGCTAAAATATAAGGACATCATAAAGTAGTTATCTTTTCAATAAAGTAGTAATTCACATACTGGCTAAAATACTATGTCACTTGTGAATCGCGGGAATTTTAACCGCCACAATAAGCTCTGGTCACGCGCGCATGTTTTAGGAACATTATAAAACCTTCACCAGTACACCAAATTTAAACAAAGCAAAATCTTGTCATCATACAGACTGAAAACATTTGCACTAATTTATAAGACTTATTTTGACGTTGCTTTCAACTAGAAACACCAAAAATTAAAGCAAATACGATGCAGATAGAAGAACAAGACGTACAAGATAGAGGTATTTGCATGTTTCTGACAAGAAGAAACTTTCCATTCTATCTTCTAAAGTCATGTCATGAACACTATGAACGGTCGCATACCCGCATCTAAAACAAATGTGATCACAGGTGTTAAGTTTCATAAGCTATATTTTACAAGTACTAATTATTAGAACCACGTATTTAGTATATAATTAAGTTAGGAATATCTTCAATCTTTGTCGACATCAATCACACAAAATAACGAAAAAAATAAAGATAACATCTCAAATTATTGCACTGATCATGGCTGGATTAAGCCGCTCCACCAGCACAGCCATATCTCCCAATCTTTTTCTCAAAACGGAAGATGATAAAAAATAAAACATGAAATACTTTAGCCACATAAACCACAACAAGAAATTACAGCCAACGGATCAACAAAACATCATAGGCTGTGGCTTACTTTGAGCGCGTGTAACGGTGAATATTTTCGATGATATCTTTGCCAACATGAAGATAAAACGGATTTTTCGTAGCCATGTACAAGAAATACGTGGATTCTGCAAATTCCGGCCGCAACGGATAAAACGCGACATCGGGAGTCCTGTTAATATAATATATCAGGTCTTTAATAAAAACTAATTACTGTGAAACAATAACATAAACATGAACCGAAACTAATGTAAAATGTGTGTTATGCAGCACATTAGCGTTACTAGATTTGATGAAATCTGCGGATCGAAAATTTTTTTGCAGTATTATAAGGGTTTTACCTAAGGATGTGCTGATTATTCGGCATCGGGAATAATCGGCCCTTTTTGTGAGTATCTGCATCGGCACTGCAAAAAATTGCGATTCTTTGCCGATACTTTTTGCATCGGCACTGCAAAAAATTGGGCGTATATCAATATGTCTGATTAGGGAAACTACTATATCACTTGAGTCTGTGTTTAAAAATATTAATTGAAATGAACCTTTCTGATATAATTATATCCGTTTACGGTGGTTTGGGCTTATGTCTACGCATAATGATGTAATGTAGTATACCATCTGTTCTTTAAGCATGGTGTACTAAAATTGAAATCGGCATTGGTATCGGCATTGGCAAAAATTTTGGTATCCGTACATGCCTAGTTACCCTGAGCATAGCCAGTTTTTGGAACAGGCGGGATACGTTTCATAAAAATTTCGAAGGGAGTTTCTTGCGTTCCCAACTAAGGATCCTAAATTCCACAGACTAAACTCCCCAAGAAAAAGAGGTTTTGATCAATAAACCATCATTTAACTACGGCCTTGGGTAGTTCAATCTTCTTTGACCCTGAAATATAGCACGAATTCAACAATACTGAACTTAGATCGATTGTTCTGAGGGTTTTAGTATACACAGACCGTATGCGAACGCAGTCCCGTTGTGTACAAAAACTCATAATTTCACATTTTAATCAAATAAGCCTTACCTTAACCTCCAATTAAATCGTTCTGGCAGTACGCCGTACTTTTTCCAGATATTATAATACAGCATGTGAACACAAATTGCTTCCTCGATATCTCCCATCAAGATCTGAAACATTCAAATGTGAAATGGTTTAAATAACAACTTATTAGAGTGCTAGAAATGCAAAATGCATACTTTGCTTCACAGCTCGAAATAAAATGGGAAGAAATAAAAGTTTTATTATCTGATGCATGGTACACACAAACAAATCAAACTGATAGCATTCCATTGGCCAATTTTACAAGCAAGCATTCCAATTTTGCATGAATAGAGTAGTTTTTGCTTCTACCTACTCACTTGAACCCCAACAAATGCTGCTTGTAGTGAGTCAATCCATGTATTAAGGAGAGTACCATCTTGCATATGTACATTAACATACATTGGATGATCACCAATACCTTTGTTGCAATGAACACGACTAAAATATAGCCACAATTTCCATTACTCATAAGATGCAACACATAAACAACCTAACAAATAAAAATTCACACAATATTGGATTACGTCATTAGTTACGAATTAACAAACACTGTGGACGAAAAATTCTGAGTGCTTTTTGAGACTACCTAAATCACGTTTTACATGGCGGTTTTTAGACGTAAGTCATGTCAATTGTTGAGGCTTCAGACTCTACTCAAAAAATATGAACACCTTACACAACTAAAGTGCCATTATATTCTTTTTTCTGCAAATCTAGCTTAGACAACTAAGACAAGCTCACAAAATTCAAAAGTGTTTATAAGATAAGCCCTAAAGCATAATAAAAGCATTATACAAAAAACCATATAAAACTTATAGAACTTTACCCACGACGCATATGCTCTTTGATTTTTTCGTATGACGAGTTAAACATTTTGAAATCTTCATCATTTCCAAACAAAATATAGGTCTGAAACAAAATCGCATATAACAGTTTCTTTGCTTTAAAAACACAGATCATTTATGTATGTACAACTATATTTTTGAAATCATCATGATCTGCTGATAATTGTTCGGATTACAATTTTATTCACTATATTTTCTAAAAAATATCTCTTTGAAGGTTCGCAACTGCGGGGAAGAGCAGAGCCCCGCACTCGACCAAAGCCCTCCAAACGGGATTGGTCCCCAAATTCAAGCCACATTCACCACTTGAGATTTTAACACCGGTTGAGTGTTTTTAGCTTTGAATATTTAATATTTTTGGTCGTCAAACACATTTTTGTGTACTTTTTCAATAATAATTACAATGTAATAGATAAACGTAAGTGTGTTTATGTTATATATGAGCGATCAGCAGAGATGGGCGGTCTCGGTAAAAAACCGACACCGAGACCGAGACAAGACAACCGAGACCGGTCAACAAAAGTCTCGGTCTCGGTCAATTTTTGATCATTACCGAAAAAAATTTGAATTTTTAAAGTAAATTAGATTAATACTTTTTTGAAGGTTTTTTGCGGTTGTCAAAGTTTTTTGCGATTTTCTTAATATCTATCTACTCGTAAATATTGCGTAACCATGAAAATTCACAGATTCACAGCGAAATTTTATTCAGCAGACATAACATTCATCAGTACAGCCATACTGAAATTCAAGTATGCACCAGGGTTCCACTAGAATTCGTTTGTGGCTACATTTTACCTGCAGTACTTCGGTGGTGAATTTTCATAAATGCCGGTTCACGTTCCTTTTCTTCCGACGAAAAGTTCAAATGCATTTCCTGTTGCTGTTACCGGCTAATATTGTTCCTGTTGTGTAAGAACACTGTGCATAACAATAAAAACTATTATTTATGTCGTGAAATAACCGAGTCAAACTGCTTTGGATTCCCTTTCAAAACAAGATTTTGACAATCGTTCAGGAGTCATTCTGTTTCTCAAGTCGCTGTAGATAACTGTGCTTAACCTCGACTTTGTATAGGTTCACCAGCGTTTGCTGAATTCTCGACTTCCGGTCTCGGTTCCAAACCACCGAGACTCAAAAAACCGAGACCGCGACCGAGACCTGCCAAATCCCGATACTTGGCGAGACCGAGAGTCCCATCCCTGGCAATCAGACATGATTAAATGAGATTTTTTCTAAAAATTAGTTGCAAAAATTACCCTCCCATGATTTTCCAGCGGTTGCCAACCAGGACCCATGGTTGAAGCCCCTTACTCCGCCAGGACCCAGCGAATATCCAGTCTCTTATTCCTATAGATAGACATACCTTGATCATGTACTCAAAATAGGAATCTAAACCAGCACCAAGACCGCTTTGCAGGCCAACCCAGTCACCAGTCTGAATATTCACCAAATTTCCTAAAAACTCACGACAGTGACTTGTTGAAGTCGCACTACTGTGACAAAACAATAAAATAACAAACGATAGCCTTAGGCACAAGTTCTATTCGCAACCCTTATACTGTTCCTGGAAATGGCACTAAATGTGCACAAGATTTAGCTTCAAACTTCGACAATGAACACTTTATTGCTAAGTTAAACACCAAAGAGAAAGAATTTGCTTTAAGAGTACGAGCGATTTACTAAGGCACCATTTCCAATAGCAATCAAAAAATCGTGTAACAAACTTTTTCGTAACTTGCAGTATCAAAAACGCTCACCAAGCAGACCAGTTTCCGAATCACGAAGTTTCCACAATGCATCATTTGTGCGCCGCGCTAACTTCTCGAACTTTACGTCTCCGGTTAAGCGAGAGAGAACACCAAATTCTAACAGAAGCGATCCAGCGCCTGCAGTGCACGTTTCATTCACCGTATCCCATGGAACGCCGTAGCGAAGATTAACCTGTATTTAAAAATTTAAAAAACTTTAATCAGATTATTTAAATACATTTTTGCTGAAGAATGCTTGTGAGAATGGAACCTGTATATTCGCGTCGTAATCTTGGTTCTCAGCTAGTTATAAAAGTATTTTAAACTACTCATTAGAGGTTATATGTTGCCCCCACTACTAAAAAGAGGTTTGAACCCGGAGACAGACCAAAAGCTCGTGACTAGCTGAGCGGGTGTCCCGCTACCAGAGAGACCTTGCTTCTTTCCAAGCGTTGAAATAGAACCTACTATGCCGTAGTTTTCGGTAAAATTTGGTCCAAAATATTTAATTTATTTATTCATGGGTTGGTAGTGAACAAAACATTGAAAAAAGGAATACAGAACGTCGGTCCAGTATAGAACATGGCCGGAGCAGTAGTATAAGCATATTACTAAGCCTAAGAATATACTTAAGCATAAGCGTAAGAATGAGCCTGTTCCTTATCCTAAGCCTAAGCAAAAAGTTGCCGGAAAACGACCCGGCCCTGTACTATACATGGACCGTCTTGACCCCCACATCGGAAATCTACTCCTACTTGTGGTACAGAAACCAACAAGCACACTAGAAGTCAATTTATCACCGTACAGAAACAAACAAATTGGAAGTCAATTTATCCCCGGGAACCGGATATCATATACCATTTTAAACGTTTGCTACATTGACATTTCGAATTCTATACTATCTTTACCCTTGGATAAGGTAAATGCGACTGAGTGCCTTTAAAAGCTGGAATGAGTCTATTGGCAAGGTCATCAGCTAAATTGAGCAATTCATTTCGATAATTTGGTATTGAAAAATCCCCAAGAAGTTTTCGTTTGTCAGTGATGAGCAAATGCCCGGCCAGCAGGCCACCTAATACACGAATTGTTGCTTCAAACACTTGGACGGTACTGTCTTTGTCAAATGAAACGTATTCGATAATTAAATCGACTGCACGTCGGAATTCGGACACATTACCAAGCACCTAAAATATAACTTAGCCAGGTACTAAACACTTAGTTAAAATTGTCAAAATTTTCAGTTGTAAGAAAGCAGCAAACAAGCTTGATCAAAAGATGACTGGCCAAAATCCCCCCGTAAATGCAAAACATTTCATCAACTACCATAAGTATTATAATTTGACCTGCCTTCCGTGAGACAGGTTTACATCAATCTACGTATGCCTTGAAATAATACAGTAAAATAATCCAATAAATTTAGTCGTTACATTTTCTTCACTTAGAGAAACAAATGTAGATTGAGTTGAGTTCCTATAGTGCAAAACATACACGCTATGTGCTTGCCTACATTGACGTTTTTTGCAGAATATAACGTTATTTGTGCTATAGCTGCTATAGTCTCTGAATTTCAGGGTAGCCGTTGTGTCGACGATACACATTAAGCGTTTTTATAATTAACCAAAAGCTTTGGAATCCATGATTTTGAGCTTTAAATTTTCTAGTTACGTAGTGAAACGCATGTAAGGCTTTAATTGTAGAAATCAAAAACTGGGTTATATTAATTAATGGTGTATTTAAGTATTCTTGCAAAATACAAATTTACTTCAGACTTATAGTCCTAGTAATTTATAAACATTCAGCTTAGTATACAAGCCAATTTTAAACTAGATTGTATTAAAATGTTAGCAAAACATAAAATCATAATTAAAAGTGCTAACTGACTACTTGATATATTTTATTTTCAAAACGCCTTTAATCACTATATTACGTTACGCTAATGCTGCAAGACATGACCATAACCACAAATTTATTCGTTATAGAAGTCTCTGCTGAAAATGGTACTGTTCGATAGACTTCAGTTATATACGCCATTGTGTAGAAATTCCTCGCAATTTTGTACAAAAAGCGTTGTAAATTTAAAACACAATTTAGTTCTGTTGATGACTGCCGCTAGTGAAAACAAAAGTCACCGTCCAAGGGCAGTGACCAAAAGGAAAGTAAATCAGCACTGTTGAACTTTAATCACCGTGCGCTGAAACATTACATACGTGTAGAAACGTACAGCTAATGTATCCAGTGAGTCAATTAATGTCAAACAATAATCACCAAGAACGTCGTTAATGTTGATATTTGAGCTGAAAAATCGAAAAAAACCAAGTAAAAAATTTTGTTAGCACCTTTTCAATACAGTAGAACAGACAAGATGTACAGCGTTTTCAACATCTAAGCCGCCCATATTCCGAAAACACTTTATGCGGCCAGCTCAATCCTTTTATATAATCATACATTAACAGCTGAATTATTTTAGCATCCTTAAACAGCAGCATTACTAATTTATTCACAAATTCTCACTTTCAGAAACAAAAAACCTAAACCAAATACAGCTAAATTTAGTTAAATATGTAGTCTCATTCTACACTCCCTTATTTTATGACTAGTGACACTACTTACATAACCATACCTACAGCCGTATGCAAATAATGCAAGCTACATGTGTAACTACTAAACAAATGCATTGAATAAGTAATGTAAAGAAATTGCACAAAAACACTAACGGATTTTCGTAATCTGGACCACGTCCTCGACAGTTTATCGGATCCAGTTCATCTAAAGGAAACGCATGACGCATGTAGTTGTCGTATCCGAACTGAAACATCTCTTTCGCTCGAAGACGCATGATACCCATTTCGTCCCTTGGAAACATTCTAAACCAAACATGGAATTGTCACCGTTTTGAAGAATACGCATATATCTGGCTACTTCAAATTTTCTTACAATGTACGAACTCGCCAACTTTACACAGAAGAATGTGGTCAAATTTTTGGAAATATTACAACAAATGTCACCATAAAATATGCTTATATCTTCGCCATCGGCTTACATTTTCTTTCTAAATACTGCCAGGGTGCATCCGGAATTTCGGTTCCGGTTGTGGCAACTTTTAACCTTCCGGTGGCGGTAAATTTTTACCGCAATTAAAAATTCCGGTATTAAATTTTGGTCGGTGGAAATTAAGATATTTTACTAAAAAATGACGATAAAAATTAAGTACATTTATTTCGTATAGTGTATAAACCTAGACAATCGCCGAAAATTTTAAAATAAAAAATACAGCAGATAAAGTTAATACCTATTTCCAACTAAGGGTTATTTCACTAACAATATTGCAAAAAAAGAAAATTAAAAATTTTCGGTGTCATGTATTTTATGTTTTCCTGTTCCGGTATTTTTTCAAATTCCGGTTGCGGTAAATTGTAATTCCAATTGCACCCTGAATACTGTAATTTCGAAATCGAGTCATGAGACGCGTTCGGAAGGTGAACAGTAAAACGTGTGCACTGTATTACAAAAAGAATGTTGTATGGTCGCTGCAAAAATTGAACTACACTACTACTGAAAGAATCAACTGGGGTCAGGGTGCAACCGGAAATAAAAATACCGGAAACGTATAGTAAAAACTAACTGTTACCGAAAGTTAATTTTTAAATCAATTGTATCAAAAAATATTATCACCATACGATCTTCTCCGGAAATTGTTGCCAAACTTATCAACGTGCAACGTTTCACTGCTTAAACCAAAGCATTAAATTGTGTTTTGAAAAAAATTTGTAAAATTTTTGCATTTAGTTAGATTTGGATTCATACTAAATAGTTAACTTGTATACCAGTAGTTCGATTAAAACACGTACCCATATCGCGTTTCGTAGGGATCGGTGGAAAACCCTGATAAAAAATTTAACTCGTCATTACCAACGTATACCGAAATGAAAACAGTTTGCAACAGTGCAACTGTCACAAACCGCGGTAGCCATGGCCATTTTGTCAGCGTCATTCATACATTACCCTTTGACGTACTTTTATGTATACACACAACGCTTTAATATAAATCTTAACAAGCCTCACAAGACAAGATTAGCTCGCCTGGCTCACATTAATTTATTTCAATTTTTTAAAAATATTCAGTTTAAGACGCTGGTCGGAGCTTAACATGATATAAATGTTCGAGCGTTAGGTGTCAAACTCGGGATAAGAGCTAAGGCCTGCATTATTTGCCAAAGAATTGATCTACGAACGTTAAATCATGTTTAACATTTCGTGTTCTGCAAGAAAAACTATTTATTTTTCTATAAACCATGAAGCAACGTTTTAGATAGATAGAGAGAAGGTGACATATAAAGTGCGCACACTGTAAAAGACCCATTACACCGACGTAGTTCTGTGTTCTTGCAGCTGAAATGGAGGGGCGTTCGTACGAGGTTTCGATCCCAAGATCGACAGATTTTCAGTCCAGCTCGTTACCACTGAGCCACGCCGCCTCACAATCTGCTGCTGAGTTTTCAGGCTATTATGCCTTGTAAGAATCTCAACATTATATACATCCCTGTATCTCGGTTTTTCCGCGTTTTGCTGCTGCAGCAAATGAAGGCAGTACATAAGCATCATTGTTTTAACCGATGTGCTGCATCAGCATCAGATTTCATTTTGTCTCCATGCATTCGTATACCATATCAACTACATCCAGTTGCCCTCTCTTAGTACTTACATACAAGTTTCTAATATGGCAAGAAGTTCAGTAGTTAAACACATTTTAGTTGGCAAGGATCTGATCATTTCTAGCCACTATCTTTCTGTTTGCAGTGTATGCGTTCGCTAATGACTGTTAGTCTAGGTAGGAACCGGGACATGAGACCTTTCAACTAAGCAGCTGCAAAAGCGGGTTGGTTTCGAACTGGCGACCTTCTGCGTGTCAGGCAGACGCTGTTACCGCTGCGCCACGTAGCCCGCCTCTCCAACTGCATTTTCCGTCGACTATGAATCGACCGTATGCTGCCAGCAAGCATACAACACAATGTGTATTGCATTTATTGCATATGCACTTGGACAAGCATGTCTCAAATGCTTACATGCCCTTATTTTCAACAAGGTCGTCTCTTGACCGTCAATTCCTTTTGCGACTGGATACCGTGTTCATAGTCGTCCCTTCACCGTCCATCCCATTTTCGACTGGATACCGTGTTCATAGCACGGCAGTTTACCATTGCGTTCACGGCGTGGCCCCCATGTCAGTCTAGGCAGGAAGTGAGGAACAGCAGACCTTTTCATTAAGCAGCTGGAAAAGCGGGAATACGAAGCGGGGAAAGAACTCAGCCTACGGATCCTTAAGCGAACACTCTACCACTACGCCACACAGCCCGCCTTTCCAACTGTCTCTATCGTCGACTATATGTGTCGACCGATTGCTTCCAGCAAGCATACAACACAATGTGCCTTGCATTTATTGCATATGCACTAGGACAAGCATGTCTCATATGCTTACAATTACGATTGAATTTTGCTATGCTAACAGTTTTGGTTAATGTAGCGTTCGAAAAGCAATGGCTACTGTGCTTAATTCTGTACGTTCCTAGCTATCTGGTGTCTTACGATTCCCCTTCTGACGTGTGTACTATTCGATTTGGGTATTACATTGTGCATATTTCGAATAAAAAATAAAACCTCATTTTGTGTCATTTCGCTCGAACGCTCTGCAAAACCTACGATTATGCTCATAACAATCATATATCCATAAACACAACTTTAAATTGAACCTATTTAGCCTTGATCTTCGTCTCAGTCCACGTTGAAGCAACAGAACATCTCCACTTCGATGTACGTGTTAGAACTACTTTCAGTACTAGCTAGGGAAATACCACTGAAACAAATAGACTTATAATTCCCTTTTACAATATGTACTCACAACAATGGATGCACTTCAATGAGCTCCAAGTGGCAAAAGATCTAAAAAACACGCAGAATTTTTTGTATTTAAGTGTATTGTTATTCAAACTTTTCTACAAAACAAAGATCGTGGCTATTTTGAACGAACCAGACGGCAGGTTTTTACGGGTCAACCACGTACTAGGTTTTTTCGTGTCATCCACGTAATTGTATTCCCACTAATGCAAAAACTTGTCTATGTCCGGGTACGGAATTACATCATTTCAGAAAACTCGCTGAAGTATGCTAATTAGACCTGTTCTCTCCGCAGAAATCAAAATCTATACAGAAATCTTGCTCCTCTGATATCATTTTACAGCAATCGTGCACAGTGCGTATTAGGTCCTGATAAAAAGGACACTAGGTTCACAGGCGGATAAGAAAATTTTGACGAGGGGCGGGCTGGCAAATGTTTTATGCGCAAAAATTGTAAGGTAGAGAGACCTATCATTTTATCACCACAAAAAATTTCTGATGGGAAAAATTGTAAGGTAGGGACATCTTACCATTTTAACACAAAAAAATCTGACTAGCTGGGAATAAGTGTACTCTTATGGACACCTCGCGTACGCACATTACATGCGATTTCTAAAGAATGGCTGTAACAAATTCAGACTTCCAAGGCTAATTGTTTGCGTATTTTACTTTGTTGTATATATTTAACTACATCATGCTCCACTTCCGGTGACTGTACATTATATATTTCGAAATACTTTACGTTGCCGTGGCTGAGGACTGAATTCATTACATTGACAATAGTGCTGTAAGTGATTTGAACTGGTGCGGGGTGCGCAGTTTTTCCTGCGCTGCAATAAATGGTGAGTCAAATTGACTCTCTCAGAAAGGCTTTTCAGGACTACACAAACTGAGTCAAATTCGACTCCACCAGAGTCAAGTTCGATTCTGAGCGATTCGGGTGAGTTGAATTTGACTCTTGTGGAGTCGAATTTGACTCAGTTTGTGTAGTCCGGAAAAACCTACTTCGGAGAAAGTCAATTTGACTCACCATTTTTTGCAGTGCGTATTAAGCTATTTAGCAATAATTATGAACATAAAAATTAACAGAATGTTCGTTATTGTTTAATAACGGAAACGGACACCAATTTTTACCGGAAACGAGTGCATATATCCGGATAATACCTTGGTTGCAGAGGATATCTCAATAGATTTTTGGAAACAAGTAGAAAATGACCATTATAAAGATTCTTGCTGGAGTGCATAATCTTCTGAATTCTCCTAGCCGCATGGTATATTTTCTCGAACGCTACGCTCGCTTGCTGAAAAGTTTTACATACTTAATAGTTTTATGCCCCAAAAATGGGATCCTATCCACGCAGTTGATGAGGCATTTTATTGTGAAGCCACATATTAAGTAAATTCCTGAACATATTCTATCGCGCTCGCGCGTGCCCACTTTCGTTTAGGGCAGTAACATTAGTACAAGCATATTCTTAAACCTAAAGCATAGCCCTAACCAATGGCCTAACGCCTAAGCGTAATGAATAATCTTACACCTAATCCTAAGCCTAAGCATTAGCAAAAAATTAAATCTAAAGTTAAGGTTTACTCTGTTGTGGTCCCGCAGAAAAACGTTCCGCCCCTGATTTACATGGGCCTATACGGCAAACAGAAGGAAACTGGAATGTCCAGAATGACAAGCGACACCAGCAGAAATACAGGGCTCGCTGACACCCCAATAGTCCACCGATACTATAAAGTTTTATGGCCAAATTAATACAAAAACCATTTAGACTACATATCTTGATTTTCACTATTAGTCCTACAAAAGCTAATAGGTTTCTTTTCGAATTTGATGGCGTCTCAGTTTTGGGGATAGCTGCTGACCTGTTTTATTTTGCTTTTCGATAGTTTTCTCATTTATTATATGTTTTAATTTTTTAAACTGATCACATGCATGGACACAATTTTTTACCTTGAGCTATTTTCCAGGTTACTGACAAAGGTAAAAAAGAGAAAGTTTTATTATAAATACGGCATATGTACATTGTGCAGTTTGGCAGTAAAACCGACAATTCGCAGTAAAGTTTTGCGCGCAATCTGCAACAAAGAAGACTATATTTTTATGCGATATTTTTCATTTAATGAAGATATATTTAATTGCAGACGCAATCAAATCCTCAGTGTAAAAGTCGAAGTAAAATTTGCATCAAGCCAAATACTTTGTAGCTGTCAATTTCCAACTATAGTTTTGATCTCAGCAATTAAACTACCACTGTTAATCCGGTGTTTTGTTACAATTTTGTACTTCCGATTCGGGTATAAATTTTGTGTTCTGATTACCATTCGGGTATGTTCATTCAGCTCCACTTGGCATCCTGCTCACCACTCATTGTATTAAAAGAATATTACCACAGCTTAAACTCCAAAAAATGTTGAGGAATATTATATAAAGTAAGAATATCAGATTGAACTGGACTCAAAATTAAAGACAGGTTTGCCAGGTTATAACAGGACCGAAATTCCACAGAATCTTGGCGATTGTGCTTTAGTAAACATTACCGTCTTTTTTGAACAAGTGAAGTTTATTTGGAGCTTTATGCATATAGAAATCGTCGGCCATTGTAAAGATCAGGGGCGGAACGATTTTCTGCGGGACTGCCAAAAAGTAAGCTTTTTTTAGATACATTTTTGCTTAGGATTAGACGTAGGAGTATACTTATACAACTGATCTGTTACGACCCTGTTCTTCTCATTTCCTGGCTTCATTGCTGTCCCGAGCAAGGCTGACTGCTGTTCCAGATGTCCTGCTGACTGACCAAGCTGCCATGCGATCCTGGCTGTCCTGCTGTCTGAGCTATCTTAATGTCCCGAGTGTCCTGGAGTTTTGGCTGTAATGCTGTCTCGGCTGTCCTGCTTTCCCGGAAACGCTGCTATCCCGGAGTCCCGGTTGTCTTCCTGTCCCGCTGCCCTGCTGTCCCAGCTGTCTGCTGTCCCGTCCGACCAGTTGATCCGGATGTCCGGTTGTCCGGGCTGTTTTACTGTCTTGGTTGTCATGCTGCCCGGAATTTTCTACTGTTCCGGCGGTTCCGCCATTTCTTCTGTCCTGCTCTCCCGGAAGTGCTGCTGTCCCCGCTATTCTGATGTCCTGACTCTTCGAGTTGAACTGCGGCTCCCTCAACCAAAATTTATGTCCTGGACGTCAGGTTTTAAAATTGGAATTTTGGTTGAGTTTCAGCTTCCTTTTTTGGAATCAGGGTC
The DNA here is from genome assembly GCA_030248215.1 of Enoplolaimus lenunculus. NCBI lineage: Eukaryota > Metazoa > Nematoda > Enoplea > Enoplida > Thoracostomopsidae > Enoplolaimus > Enoplolaimus lenunculus. Next base: position 28,336 of record JASANG010001796.1, read on the forward strand.
CTGGGTGAATCTTTGTTTCTAAGATATATGCGCGGAAAAGCAGCAAAACTAGTTTAATATATTTCAGCATAGGGTCTGTACTAAAACATAAATTGTCTTCAATTTCAGACAGCTTTTTTACTTTACCTTTTTGTCATAAAATGTTTCTGAGTGGGCTCGTGCCCCCGCCCTTCTTTATCCGCCGTTGTTTTGTTAAGTACTGCTGTATATCATGAATCAGACGATACGCTCAACCTAAAACCAGGTGCGTGTAAGTCTGAATCACGTTCCAGATTTCAATTTTTGAAAAACCAGCATTTAGATGTACGTTGACATAGCAACACCTTTACTCATTGGTTGCCATACAATGTGATTTGTTAATATATAATTCTATTGCTGCCTTAAGTTTAATATACGTATAGTAGGCAAAGTTTCTAAACAATATGCTGAAATTTCGAGTTTTCAAAATTTATCAATTTTAATACTTCACTATTCATCTGCACTGTTCGATTGAACTATATTTTAATACGTTTTTTTAAATTCGTCGAATTTTATGTTTATTGCTGTACATGTAACAGTAGCCCGTGATGTCGACGACAATTTTCTCGTGCGTTTTAATATTTGCGTCGTTTGCAACTCAACAATATAACGAGTTATAAGCAATGCTTGAACTCACACTATGCTCTCTAATGTCGTGTTTTTGATCAGACGAATCAATGCAACATTCTCATTAATCTGACGATAAATAACGGTTAAGGTTACGAAAGTGCCAATTGTAGTTTCACTAACATTGTGCATTCAAATGAATCATAAATTCATACATAGTTTTGCATAATTCTACATTTACAAGCAACAATCGATAGTTAAACAATTGTTGATGATTTTAAACTTGTCACCGAACATACTATAAAAGGATATTAAGATATAATAAGTCAGAATTAGACAAAATGTAATTTAAAGTTCTATTCATATAATTCTGGTCACCTTTTTATGTGCAATTTTTTCTGATAATTTGATTATATTGTGGAATCACGAGTATCATTGTGAAAACAGATGTCTACCTTTAAGCTCTGGTTCGTGCAGAAAACCGATCTCCGGCTCTTTTACGCGGAGGTTGCGCTAATTTAGGTTGCGATTTTTTTGCAATTTTACACAAAAGTTGCGCTATATTCAGTTAAGCCGTATTCATACGTGCAAGTTTTTGCAGCAAAAACTAGTATGTGCAACTTGTACGCACAAGTTTGGTGACAGAGAAGCTTTGAAGTTCTTGCAACTGCAAGTTGTTCACTGGAATCGATGCTAGGTATTTAATTTAATTCGCACCTGTGAACGAAGTTGCAAGTCGTTTTAATTTTTGCGCCTGCATTTTGATTGGTTAATCAGAATGTTCCTTTGAAAATACTTGTAGCTGCAAGTATTTTGTGCAAGTTGCAGCTGCGAGTTCTCGCTGCAAAAACTTGCAAGTTTGAATGGGACTTTAGTTTTTTTGTGGCTTCAGGGCAATTTTAAAAGCTCAATTAAATTAAGACATTTCCGCATGAGAAAGCTTAAAAGCAAATAATTGACAACACTTAAACTGATAATTGTTAAAATTATCAAATTCAGCATAATTATTGCAGCTTCGTTCGTTTTCACTTCTCGTTGCACCCAGGTGAGAATTCAATATAATCGGTGGTTTTCTGAGCACCTAAATAACTTTATTTCAACTGTTTCTAACCTAACACAGAATAAAAGTCAACCATATTATATTTGTCAAATCCTGCATGCAGATTCGCGGCACCTCTTTGATACACATGAAGAGAAATTATCGGTTCCTTCTTGTTACACTGATAGAAAACTATCATTTCTTTGTTTTCTATAGATCTCCGAAAAATTGACTATATATTTACTTTAGAGACAGTAGCAAAAATTTTTCTGAACTCTTTCATACGCGAAACTTTTTACTTTATGTGTTGCACAATGTAAGTCGTATTAAGATTGGCCCTCCGATACTTTCGGATTAGAGGCGTTTATAATGGCGATTCGATTTTAACCGAGGTTGAAAGTCAAGTCCAGTAGCCCTTTCGAGTATCACAACGTGCTGTGATCTACGCGAAATTGTTCTTAAGAACACTACAGAATATTATTGTACAATTGGTAACAAACAAATAGTATTCTCTATACCAGAAACCGCTACAATGGCGCTGTGAATATCACCTGACAACGTGCAGAAGTTCACTCGCAATACCGTACGATATTAGGCAGACGGCACATGATCCGGCGTGAGCTGTAAGGCATTAAAATGGAAGATTTAGCGACAGTTGTACACAGTAACTGCGAAAAATTCTCCATTAACCATTTCTCACGTCAATGAAAGACTTCTGTTTCGTATAAAAATATGGACTCTTATTGATTGGAACTCAAAATAAGGACCCTTCTTATAACTCACCCCTCTTATTCGGGTCTCTGCAGTAGATTATCTTAAGCTAAAATCGAGCTAGAGTAAGGGTAGAGAGCAGGATTCGAATAGTGGCCTAGTTGTGCACAGTGTAATCTATGTAAAAGAAGTTAAGCAAAACTTGAAAAATATATACAGGATTAGCAGCCAAACAAAAGTCCGAAAATACTTAGGAACCTATATATTTTGGGAACGTAACATGCTGCAAGGCGAAGAACCGAAGCCAGGCGTCAATTGAGTTGATGAGTTGGAGACGGAACTGGAGCCGGAGGTGTGTAAAATTAGACAATAAAAGTCATGTTGAAATTATTAATTTTATAAACAGTCTGTGAAGTGTTCAAAAAATTGGTTTTAAACTTACTTTTTGATAATGCTTGGTAATTAGAGCTTCCAAAGTTTGGCCCATGTAAAGATCAGGGGCGTTACGTTTTTCAGTGTTAATAGCATAGAGTAAAAGGTTACGCTTTAGACTAAAATTTTTGCTTAGTTTACGCTTAGGCTTGAACTTAGGCATAGGTATATGCCCTTAAAAGTGAAGCCGGTTTCAGACCTTAGATTATATCCTGAAGATAAGTTTTAAGCACCGCAACACCTGCAAAAATTCCTGCCGTAGCTATATCCTATAATTATCTATTTTCTGACCGGCCGATAAAAGATTGTTAGCAGCTCATCTTTTCCCACCATAATAAATTTTTTCAATTAAACTTTACTGAATCTATGGCATAAAAATTCAAATTGGTGTAGTTCAAAATGTCCGTATAAAGTTAAAAACAAAACTAATGCATGTTTCTGCGAATCATCCATAACAGTTAACCTTTATTGAAGTAGCGGTTTGTTAATACACGATAGATACTTTCTACAATTAAAATGAAATAATTTTGACTTCGATATGCGATGCTCAGGTTATATATACATATATTGAAGCATTGACATAATGCTTGTAATCGATCATGAATAATTCTAAAAAAATTACTATGTTTTATGCTTTTTAAATTTTACAGAGTCCACAGATTGAGTTGTACGACATGCAGGGATTATGACTGCGAACTGTTTGGAATGCAACAAAATATAGTTTGAAACGTTTTTAAAATTTCGTTTTTATATTCGTTCTGTGATCGAATATACGTCATAATGTTGCGAACATAAAAACGATGCTGTGTTTATAACAGGGGTGTAAGAACTTTCAAAAGAAATCGAAGGAAAAGGTTATTTTCAGTATTCGGCAATTAGTACGCGCTGTCCATGCCGTATACTTTGCGATGTTCACTGATACTCAAAACCTCGCCTTTTGCATCTAACTGATACTTCTGTAGCGAACCATCAACCATACGTTTTTCAAAAATACATTAGTTTCAGAATAATGAAGCAGTTATAAACAAAGTTTTAATTTATTATTTATCAAAGACAACTCAAAATTATAATTTTAAGCGGAAATGTAACAGTTTTATTTAACATCAATTATTTTATTCGGCTGCAAGCAATCGAATGTATTATTGCCCTCGAATTATACTCGGTTCGAGAAAAATGCAAATCTCAAAAGTTACTGTCAACGCAGTAACCTTGCTTGCACGGGTAAGGATTTTAAATTTTGAACAAATATATGCGCCATACATTACCAGCAGCGTAGGAACCATTACACTATTGTGGTCTTAATTACGAATTCTTCGAGCTGGTACACTAAAGTTGCTTTGTTTTTAACTTTTGAAAATACGTAAAACATAATATGCTAGCATAATAACTCTGTCTCTATGTGGCGCTATGCTCATCATGCGTCGAACTCCAGCACTAGAAGTCTAAAATATCTGTTTGAAAATTGTTATACGTTGCCATGTAGCTATTCACGTTCGTTGCTGTACTGTAGTTACCCGAATAAGAGGGGGTAATAAGAGGAGGGTCCCAATTTTAAGTCCCAGTCAATAGGAGTCCGTATCCCTAATAAGAGTCCGTAAGCGGATAAAGTCCCTAAACCTTAATTAAAGTCCATAAATGTCGATTATCCCAAACTGTAGCGCATAAATGACTCCAGGACCAAATAAATTTGAGTTCGAAACTAGAAAAGCATACTTAAATGTTGAAAGTACATTCCTAAGTATTTTGATACAAGCCAAATAACGTTTAATCACAACGGATAGTTGCAATACCGGATATATATATTTGAAACGAAGGGTTTTGGGCCCCCTAGAAAATTTTCAACCTCGCTTGCAAGCCAACGAAAACCCTTGTATATCCTAAATGAACATTTTACGCCCCCTAGCAAGGTGAGCGGACAACGATCCTGCCGCCTGCCCCCTCTTATTCAGGTCACGATAGTATCCGAACAGCAGAAGAGACCGAACGGCATTAACATGTCTAAAATGTGTAAACGCCAGCTTTATCACACAACATAAATGCGCATTTTTAGCTTCTCGTTTGTCACTGCCAGTATCCACCTTCCCTCAATTCGATTATTCAAAATCAACCGCCGTATCGCGAGCCAAAAATTATTGGTAAGTTTGCTTCCACAACATTATCGGCCACAGTTCGGTGTCTGCAAAACTGATATTCATATGTGTAGCCGCACCGCGGGGTCTGCGAGGGTCCGATCTCTACTTTTTGGCGGGGGAAGCAACAACTACTTTGATCCTCCACTTTCTTGTGTTGAAAAGTAATATCGAACATTAACCCCTTCTCACATTGATTTGCCTGTAGGCAACTCAGCGCAGTGTATATACGTTAAAATGTATATATCGCACCGTGTTTAACAATTGTAACACGTATACATAATACTAATTCACCACAAGACGTGAGATTGCCGTCGGGCTCAAGCGTCAAGCTCCTATAGCTGAGTGGTGATGGTATACGCCTCCCACTCCAGTCGCTGGAGTTCGAATTTTCGCATAAAAGCAGGTTTCAGGGGAAATAGGTAATATTCATGTGAGAAAGGGTTAAATAATGTATTGGTCTAACCAAAAGTCAATAATGACTCCTTACAGGAACGTGCAACTGGGTGCAGTCTGTATAGAAAAAAATGTACCCGGCACGCGTAGCGTTTGAACCTTACCCACCATTTATTTAGAGGGAGGGTGGTACAAGCGGTGCGAACCATGACACTTTATGTATGCAGCGTCAAACATGCTCCCCTTCTAGTTTAATTTAGGGGTATTCATATGATAGCCACCCCCCTCTAAGCAAGGGGGGGAGCGGTCGGCCAAAAACGCAACGCCCGGTGGTACATTTTGTGCCATACGGGATCCCAAGAGTTGTGCACTCTCGTTATTATTTACTCTTGGTAGAACGAATTGGTTGAAATTTGTTGAATTTGGCGGTCTTTGCCTGCGCGCAAAGTAAGCGTACATGATTAATATTTGTTTACATCTACATTCTCATTTTTAAAGGGGTCGAAGCCATGTGCTCAGTAGACGGAATAACAGCGCAGATGATGTTTGACGGGCCATTTTTGGGGAAGATTTACTCGGAACGTTATGCGGCAACGCATGATTGTGTGTATTTTAATTCATATGATGCTGAAATGATAATGTTCAGTATGCCAAATTATAAATGCGGAACGCGGATAACGAAAGACCAACAGAATGTAAGCTGAAAACAGAGCAGAACATATAGAAGCGTCTGTTTAAATTGTCGAAAATGCACCTATATTTGTTGGCTTTATTTTTTAAAACATTTTTTAATCTGCCGCTTTTGATTTAGTTAGAGTATTAATGTGCAGCTCATTCGGCCGGCCTGTTGATAGCTCATCTTATTGTGATGAATGTAGGCGGTCTTACAAAGGTCTCCGTCGAGTTTATATAGGATTTTTAAACGTTTCCAGGGAGAAAAATTTTCTGGACCCAAGACTTTGCTTTTGTACAAACTGCCTGTATCAGTAACAAGCTTATTTTCAGATTATTCAAGTTATCGAAAATGAAATTTACGTTCAGTTTGACAAAGATACCCAAACATCAAGTGACAGACGATTTCTGTTCGTGTGTGAAAACGCAGCGGCCGCTGCGAGAGGCTTTGGTTCATCAAATGGATTCCCATTCGTTGGAACTGAGTCAGGCAGTAGTGGATTAGATAATTCTGTAGTTCCGCCTCCAAATTTCGGGGCTAATGTCATTCCGTCAGAATCCGGTATTGGAAGCGGATTTCAGCCAAGGTCGCCATTTGGTGCAGGAAGCAACATTAGACCAAATACAAACAATATCAATAACAATCAGCCACCTTTCGGCAGCGACAGCAGTGGTTTTTTCCCAGCGGCACCTAATGGCCAAATTTTCAGCGGAACAATTCGGCCGGAACAAACAATAATTGTGCAGTATGTATATAAACTGTGTATTCGTTAGCTTTCGCACCAGCGGATTGTTAGGTGCGAAATTCAGCACATTGTTCACATTTGATTTGCGCTGCTTATATTCCAATGTTGACATCAGCAATTAAAGGCATTCGTCAGGTTGAAAACCTATCGCGAACTGATGACAGATGTATTCACATTTGAGAATACGGCCCAAGCTGAGAGTTGGGTTAATGCCAATTAGCTATTAGTTTATTCAAGGCAAAACGAGGTTTTATAAAGCCGGTTGATTATATATGAATAAAGTGAATTTGAAACTAGTTGAAGGCAGAGCATTATGAGTTGGCTGGTTTTTAATTCAAATTTTAAATTTTGTGACCAGTTCTGAATAATTTTAGAACGGTGGAACCACGAGAACTTGTCGCCGATAGCACGGTGGGTCTAACTCAACCCGTTGTATACATGCAAATTCAAGATGGCGCCGGTCCATTTGATCAACCTGTAGCTCGAGTGCTCAAGCTAGGTGATACAATCAGTCTGGTAGTCGGAGGTAGATTTAACATTCTAGGTGAGTTTCGGAGCAAAAACAAATTTAAGAAATCCTCCGCTAAATGAACAAGGTTAATGTTAGTTTCAGGTAAGAAATAACGTGCGCTCGTAGACCCAAATACACCGTATAAACCAAAGTATATCGGTTTTATAGTGCCGCGACTACCATGTCCCTCGCCTCCCTAAGGAGAAAGTGTTGGGAAATTGGATTGCGTGCACTAGTTCTTCATTCACTTCAATACAGCGATGCTTTCGTGCACGCACACACTTAACTACGCATTACAGCAGCGTGCGTTCATGTCGGAAAAACGCAAACTGTACTACAACTTTTACGTATGTTTTGCCAGAAGCAAAATATTGAACACGAACAATTATTGCTACGTGTAGATTTCCCAGGTAATCGGGGGTAAGGTTGTAGGTTCTAGAGGACCAGACGAGTTCACCTATTTCTGGTCTTAATCTGCAGGACCGATCTCAGACTCGTAGAACGGCAACTTGTCGTTTGACAGCGTCCTAAGCCTAAAGGTTAAGCCTGAGCATAATCATATGACTAAAGCATAGTGATGGTCGACAAATTTTAAGTCGACCAGATTTCTGATCACCGTTTTTATTTTTTAGGTGACAGCTCTGATATTAAGGTTCACAGCTGTTATGCTGCCGATGGAACTGGAGAAAACAGAGTTCAGATAATTGATTCAAACGGGTAAGAAATTTTTGCTATTTCGTTGTCAAATCAAATACATCATAAAAACATCGACTTGGAAGCAACCAAACCAGTTGATTTGCAGTTTGATTGTTAAAATAAATTGCAATCAATTAAGTATGTCCTGAAAAAACTAGTATAAAGATAGATATTTAGGATTAAATTTTCTGTCGCCTAATTTCTTTCACAGTTACTGTTACTTTTACCTGACATCTGTTGTATAGGTTTACTCGATTACTAGCGTTTACAACAGAACAAACTACAAAAGATATGAAAGCTTCGTTTCTTACGATTGTAAATAAATCATTACCGACCTTTGTTATGAGCGCCTTTTGTTTATAAGATGCTCTGTTCGTCCAAGTGTGACAGAATCGTTTCAAAAAAGACGCGATGGCAATCTAATACTTCACTACGCGATCATGAAAGCATTCAAATTTCCGACATCTGATGATGTTTACTTCACTTGTTCTGTTGACACCTGCTCAGAATGCACGTTTCCTGTACGTTTTCAAGACTTCACTTATGTATTCCGCGAAAAAATTGATAGGTCTGACACGTGTTCCTCACATGATCGATACTTGAAGAAAACCCAATTTTTTTCTAACATGGAACATATGAATATATTGTGTTTAACTATTTGTATTTTTATTTTATTAACCTATTCCCGCAGCAAACTGCGTAGGCACAATAGCACAGTGCGCACTGTTTAATGATTATTACGCGTATGTGCAGTCTATCAGAACATTTCTCCAAGACATTAGAGTCCTCGAGCTCAAACGTCAGGCAGTTAAGGCTGATCAGTGACGATAAACGCGTCCATCAGAAAGGCGCAGATAATTTAACACCAGTTTGCTTTTATAGACACCTTGCGCTGTTCCTGCTGGCATCGGACGCCGCAAACGAGAATCGCTCATCAATCCCATCCCGTTCAGACCGGCAGCCGCCACCGGCCAGTCTCCAAATCTTGACAGCCAGTTGAGTCCTGCCGTTGCCGTTGCGCGTCGCATCCTCTTCTCAACAACTTCACCTTCTAACATACGCCCATCAAACGATGTCAACCGTCACAACATGCAACTTTCAGAATCAATACGCATTGAAAAAGTGCAACAAAATCCATCGACCGATGTTTGGGCACACGATATGAATGATTTAGCGAAACACATGCAACATCAAATATCTGCAAAGACACTGCCAACTGATGAACAAATACTGCCAAAGCTATCAGATGCCACAAGTATGCTTTATTATACATTGTAGGAATTGAACCATAATTCGTCGCCCGACAACTCGTCGACGCACTCTTCGTAGGGAATATCAACCCCAACAACTTGTCGTACCGAATTCTCGTCGTCACAGTCCGTCTAAGTCTAAGCCGACCGATAAATTATCAGGTCAACGAGCTGCTTTCCTCAATATTACTCGGCGACGAGTTGTCGGGTAGACAAGTTGTCGAAATCGACAAGATCGATCGACTAGTTGTCGTCGACGGATTATCGTTATACTATGTTGTTGTGTTTCGATCCTCAAGCGAAGAATTTGTACTGACAATTTTGTCAACAAATGTATGAAAACCAAGTGCAAGACCACCTGATTTGTCTACAGTACTGCAATATAAAATATGAGATGTTTTGTGTAGCTCATAAAATCGCAGTGAAACGAAACTATCCAAATATTACCATGGTACTTATGTTAAAAATTTGCATCATATCTCAAATAATTCAAAATTAAGATATTTTAGATTCACTGCCAAACCGTCCAATTCACTTCAATTCAGTGTCGCCCAAATCAGAATCAACAAGGGTGAACATTGAACCAAAACGATCCCATTACTGTTTCGGAGGCGTCACATTCGGGATTATTATTGCGTCGTTAATTTTAACATCGAGCCTTGTCGTTGGTTTACTGGGTCACAAATTGATTGCATTTGTTATGCAAAAATCCAAAGCTTCCGATCGATCAAAGTTATCGTCTTCAACTTCTTCGTTCAGACCAACGCTTTCAACCGCAGCGGATCCATTCACAGTAAATAACGGTCATTATGATGCGTTCGGCGGAGATCAACAGTCAACATTGCCAAATAGTAGAAGAGAAATTAATTCATATTACCATGACGATTATCGAAGATAATCTGACTTGCTTTATATATATAACAACAGCAAAAATTTTTGCATTCGATTCAGTTTCATCTGAGATCAAGTTTCAAGCTAGGAATCGAACACGAAAATATAGGACGTACAGCGCTAAGACTCGCAGCGTGTTTATAAGAATTTGACGGTCCAGCCCTAAGTAGATCTCCGTCTTCGTGAGATTTTGTACTATACATGTGCTTCTTATGATATTACAACAATTCATATCCCGACAACTCGTCCACCGACAACTCGTAGTCCAACGTTTGATCGTCCCCGACAATTCGTCGACACGACAACTTTTCGCCTGCCTGCAGGTTGTAGGGGCGACAAGTAATCGGGGTCGACGAGATCTCTGGCGACGAAATGTCAGACGGCAAGGTTTCGGGCGAAGAATTGTCGTAAATTCTTTCTTAAAATACACAGTGCGCCTCTGCGGGAAGGAGTTAGTATTTCCTGATCTTATATACGTTTTGTTTATATACTAATCCAATGGTCCAATACATCTGTTTTCAATAAACATACCCACTTGTTAGCCATATTGCAAATCACCGAAATACAACTTTCACTGCAGGTCCGTTTTCATATAATTTTTAACTTAGAGCTTCGCAATTTCCTTTCTGTAACAAATATCCAACAAGGTTATTCCGCATTGTTTACAATTTTGGAACTCATTTATGTTTCTACATATTCCAAAACCAACCTATAGAGAGTTTTTGCATCAACAAGAACCTAAAACAACCTACTATAGTGACTTGAATAAGAAGGAGGTAATGATAGGGGGGCCTTCATTTGGAGTCCCAATAAATATGAGACAGAATCCCTACTGTAGTGACCCGAATTAGAGGGGGGGACTGATATTTATTTGGCCTCTCCCGAGGGTACCCCCCTTGTTATTCGGTTACGGACTGTTACTTATTTTTAACCCGTCCTGCGCCGTCCTTCGTTAATGATATATATTCGGTACTGCAACTTTTTGTTGAATTAAACGTTTAGGGCGATAATGCAAGGTTATACTTAGGAATGTACTTTCAAAATTTAAGTATACATGCTTTAAAGTTTCGAACTCAAATTATTTGGGCCTGGATGCCTTTATGCGCTACAATTAGTGATAATTGACATTTATGGACTCTGATTAGGGTTTAGGGACTCTATCCGCTTACGGACTCTTATTAGGGATACGGACTCCTATTGATTGGTACTCAAAATGGGGACCCCTTTTATTACCCCCTCTATTCGGGTGAATACAGTAATTAT
>JASANG010001419.1:0-39654 GCA_030248215.1 Enoplolaimus lenunculus
ATCCATCTTGTTCACATTTATTTTTTGTGTATGTTTAATTACTTGATAAAATTAGTAACACCCCCTGAGCAACTAGTGAAGGAAACTATCAATGTGATTTATAAGTGGTTGTGGTACCCGTCTACCGCTAGTATTATTAGAAGGGATATCCTGTTTTTATAACCTAGTCACGGCGGGATAAATTTCCCAAATATTTTTGTCAGACTGAAAGTGAATCGTTTAATGTTTTATATTCGAATATTAAGAGGTACCGAAGTTGTGAGTTGGAAGAGATGTTTCGAACATTTCTTTCGGCAAGTTCAGTTTTCGACTAAACGTCAACTGAGACACATTGATGTACCGGAGTTATATAAAGAGATACAGATTGCAATGATTGAGTCATCTTTTAAAATGGATGGAAATTTTTGTTGGTTTTTTGGCGAAAAGTTATCCTTAAAACAGTGTCGGCAAATAAATTGTATAAAATGTGGATACACGCTGTGTATAAGGTACTCATGCAACCTAAACATGTTTTTTGGCGAGACGAGCTAGGAGTTGAACCTATTTTTGTCGAGCGATCATGGATATGGGCAAAAGCGAAATATGTTGACGGCTCTGCGCGAGACGTCCATTTTAGGTTAAGACACAAGTCATTGTATACTAATCACCGCACTAGTCATTTTACAGATGGGACAAATATATGTTCGTTTTGTTATTTGGATGGAATTGAAGTGCGGGAGGATAATGTTCATGTGTTTATTTATTGTTTGCGGGCGCAAGAAATTAGTTTTTTCATTACTCCCGTTTTGCAACAGGCAGCTGGAGTAAATGAAATAACGATTTCGGATTTAATTTTGGGACGAAATATTTACGACCCATTAAAGAGAATAGCTTTTAATTTCATCGTCCAACATGCACAATTGGCAATATGGAGTGCTCGATGTAAACTCGAGTTTAACAATGAAAATGTCTGTGTTGTTGATGTTTTTCAGGAAAATGTTTATAGAAATTTGTGCAAACTTAAGCTGTATCTAAAAGAAGAATGTTTTTTTAAGGTTTTTGGAACAATAACCCGACAGAATGATAGCATGCTGGGTTTTCGAATGTCTTTTTCTCAGCGTACCTGATTTGTAGTTTGTTTTGAAACTAGGTTTCTTGTGTGCTTTTTAACATATTTGCTCTGAAAAATATCCTTGCAAGCAGAGTAGAATAATGGGTAATTTTCAAGGACCTTTGTTATGTTATGATAATATGTTGTTGCCTTCTTTGGTTTATATAATTGCTTTCGTTGATGTAAATGTGGTTTATCCTTTTAATAAAACCCGGGGTGTTCGGCAAACGAGCGCTTCGGACTTAAACTCATTCTAAATATCATATGCCGAATTTTGTTGCGTCGCAAAGAGTGTCCAAAATCTTTAATCCGTGGTGTTTCCTAATTTTTTTCACTTATTCCACATATTTCACGACATTCTAAGTACACTCAAAATAATATTTCTGATATTTAAGAAAAAATTTCTTACATTTGAAAAATATGATTAGCAAGGTGCACTTGAAAAGTATTTCCGTTATAACAGAAATGTTTTTAAAAAACGTTTTGAAATAAAGTCTGAAAATAAACGTTTTCCAGTTATTTTTAGAAAAATTGTGTTAAATATCAGCAAAACTTTTCAGATTTGCCACAGAAAACACTTTTCTGAATAAATTGAGAAATACTTTTTTGTGTGTATATATGTAAACTTCTTAAAATTGCAATTTCTAAAATTTCTAACACTAAAGATAGGTGACTTAAATTATACCGTCGCTAATTACTGCAAATTTCCGACATAACTACACACAATAGGTTGGAATGTCTGGTAGATACGATAACATGTCTTTTATCCGACGCATAAAAATACAAACATTTTCTGACGAGCCGAAAATCATAACTGTTTAAAACTGAAGAAACTACTGACACATGGCAAATATACAGGTTTTAAACCAGCTACAGATTGAAATTTTGCTGCACCAAGTAAAACTTTATGTAGAACAACTTTCCCGATAGTCTTCAGTGTCCCTCGTCAGCACTTGCATCGGCTCTAAGGTTAGCACCAAAATTGCCTTATTCGCAGCTTAAATGGGCCCCTCCTGTCTATGGGGATACTGGGTCTTATTAGCTAAACACTGTCTATCCATTCAGGCAATTTATGATTACGTACAGCGCATACGTCGCTACATTTTTGCCGTTGATACGCTAACGCAGACCTGGAAATGAGGTCAGCTTTATCGTGGACAATTGAAGAAATAGAATAGATTCGAGAAAGAACGTGTCAGAACTGCACGATCGGGACGACCCCTTTCTCCAAAATACTGCGAATATATTTGATTTTTCTCCTAAATTTCTCCGAAACATATGGCCACGCCAGGAATCGAACCTAGGATCTCTCGCTCGCGAGTCAAGCGCGCTACCCATTACACCACGCGGCCGATATCTTAGTTCTCTGGTGCTATATGTGCACGAGTATGTATGTGTCTTAACATTACACACTCTGCCCATACACAAGCTACACCGCATATACTCACAGAACGGTGCAGAACATGCTAGCACCAAACTGCGCATAAGTATGTCAAAAATGAAATCACTTTCCACCCCATATCGCGCCCCATCGGGATTTCTGTACACTCAAAATAATATTTCTGATATTTAAGAAAAAATTTCTTACATTTAAAAAATATAATTAGCAAGGTGCACTTGAAAACTATTTCTGTTATAACAGAAAAGTTTTCAAAAAAGTTTTGAAATAGTCTGAAAATAAACGGTTTCCCGTTATTTTTAGAACAATTGTCTTAAATATTAGAAAAACTTTTCAGATATGCCACAGAAAATACTTTTCTGAATAAATTCAAAAATACTTTTTTGTGTGTACGGATTCCCGCCAACAAGACATCTCCGATAGTAACAACTATCGTGTCTCTATCATATGCTTCTTGTATTTTCAGTTGCGCCAAGCATTTGCAAAGTGCTCGACGCTTTGTTTGCAAGCGAGATTAAAATTTCTATGATAGTTGACAATTTAAAAATTTTTTCCAAAACATTCGATGCCAGCAATTCAGGTACAAAAAGCGTTTGTACGTATGTGAAGTCCTCCACATAAAACACAGAGTCAGACTTCTACACTGTAAATTTCAGTGAGTTAATTTTAACTCAGAATGAGTTGAATCACTCAGCCTGAGTTAGGACTATCAGAACTCAGAAATTTGAGTTGATTCAATTCATTCTGAATTAATTACTCAACTCACCCAGAGTCAACTCAACTCAGAGTGATAATCAACGCAACTCAGAATGAGTTTAAGTTTACTGTTATTAACTCAGAAATAAACAACTCGCTAGCTGAATTGATTAATCAACTCATTGAAATTTACCGTGTATAAGCAGCATTGATGGTAAAGTATCCCATCGAAGAGCCTAAGATTTGAGAATATTCTTGGCTTGTCAGTCGTGGGAAAATAAGTTATTGGAGGCTTTCGGGGGTACTATTTGTAATATCTTTCAAAACAATTTTAAAAAATTACTTATCGTTGACGGTATACAGTATAAATCGACTTACCTTGTAATACCTGAATAAGCTCCCCGTTTGAACTGTGTTAGCATCATATTCCTAACAGCTTTTCTCATGACTCGTTCAATTTTTCTTGACCATTTTACGCTAAGAGTCCTGCAATACATAGTTAAATTATAGGCCGCAAAGTTTTTGCAAGTAAACTTTACACTTCTTGTTACCTCTACAGTCATGATGCCACAAGCTGTAAGCGCGATTTAAGCTGATACACATTGTGCCTGCTATATCGCATTAAAAAGATTTAACCCTTTCTCACATGAAAATTTGCTATTTCACATTAGATGTAATTTCAAGGTGAGATTCGAACCCCAGTCTCGGAGGCGTTTACGATGACCACTGAGCTATAGGAGCTTGACGCTCGAGCCCGAGGGGGCTCTCACGTCTTGTGGAGATTTTACACTCTGCATAAACACTGCTACGTCTTGTGGAGATTTTACACTCTGCATAAACACTGCTCACAGTGTGTGTATTGCTCGTACATTATATTTTTATTTAGTTGCTCATAGTATACTCTATGAGTGAAAGGGTTAATACATCTCACACTTGTTACTCGTTCTTCTAGTTTGTGCTTGTGTACTGTGTTAACATATCAATCTTGCCGAAATAATCCGAATTTGATAACAGTAGGAAATCTTTTAAAATAACCGACGTTTTTTCACTGTTGTACTAATATTTACTTGCGTCCATTGGGTCGTTTTTGATCTATTTATTTTGCGACCGAAACAACCCTGCTAAGGCGGTAAAATTCAGTTTTACCGTGAAATTCAAATTTTGGCGGAAAAAACATAAGTTTTAGCTTTAAAATCAAACTTTGGCGCGAAAACTTACATTTTGATGGCAAAATTCAAATTTTGTCGGGAAAGTCAAATGTTTGCAATAATCATAATTCTAGCGGAAAGTTTATGTTATGAAGGAATCGCAAGTTTTGCGAAAAGCAATTTTTTCAGCAAGCTATCTATATATCAGACATTCCACACCTATTGTGCAGTTGAGGATATTCAAGATAAATAGCGACGGTATAAAAATGTCCGCGATACCGTCTACGCAAAAGTTGTACAGTCCGCGCAGCTAACTATATTGTGTGTATACATTAGCTTTTGCACACAAATTTTGAAGGCTGAAGTAAAAGTCGATTTTACTACCCGTCTACATTAACTTACTATTTAAAGCAATTTAACTAAACTTAGTTGCTTACTTTATGATTAAACTAGGTAAAAGTGCCCCTAGAAGGGACAGATTGTGATATGTTTCGCTTGAAGCATGTAAAAGAGTTTAAACAAGGGTTAGTTAGACCATAGATCAGTAGGTATGCTTATAATATTAGCTCCACAACTTCTTTGAAAATAGTTGTCATCTATATCTTTGACGGCTGTCTTTCAGTGTTAACACGCTTGCGGTCAGTGAAACAAGAAACATATGGACCCAACAAGCTTTCATCTGCTAAGCTAGAAATCGACACTATGGGTTTAGTTTACACGGCTGCGTAGCTCAGTGGTTAGAGCAGCGGACCTGCAATCCGTACGTCGTGTGTTCGAGCCCCACCGCATCCGCAGCAAAATATTCGTGAAGGGCTCTATATGGTACTGCTTAACTTTAGAATTACTATCTTTAAATTAGTTTTATTATCTGCATCATATGAATTTTATGTGTTTTAGATACAGATATATAAATGTCAACTTTACATAAACCCCACCCTAAAGAGTGTCGAATAATTTTGTGCAACGTGCACTACGGTGGTCTTAACGGAAAAACTCGAGTTAGGGAGCGGCTAACGATTGTACATTTAAAATTGGCACAACAAGTAACCCAAGCATCCGTACAAACCAGTGACAGTCACTCAAAATTATTGTGAACGGCGTATTAGCTTCTACAGTCCTACTGTAAGCGCTCAATTTTGCTTCAAAAATTTGAATCGCCACAAAAAATAACTTTTTCAGTACAAATGCAACCATCAACTGAATTTTGTTAAATTTTAACAATTAGTAGCGGTTGCTCGTAAATGTTTTAGATATTTCTAATTAATTTGGCTCCTTCAGTTAAGCAAATTAATAACAATCAGCGCTTGAAAGAGCGCTGTGGCAGGGTTGGTGTGACATGTTTGAGAAGATTAAACGCTTAGGCTAAATTTGTTCCGGAAGTCTTTGTCGGTTGTTGAACGGGATATATATGTACGGTCTATATATTACTAGAGGTGGACTTAAGGTGAGTAGAGCAGTGTGTCCTCTCGCACCAGCAGTCCTGCGGTGCTAAAAATTGTGCTACACAAATGGTTTCCTAATCAAACTTAAATTTCAGTTTAACTACTTCTTCAGTCATTAAAGCGATTGTGATATCAATATGTCAGATTTGTCTGTTTCTCTACCTAACTCTAAAACTTTTACTTTCCAAAACACTCATGATCGTTGAGAAAATTTCAGATGATTTAATCCGATTACATTATTATATTTCGTCTTATTGTTGTGAAAAATACGCAACATCTCAGAGTTGTGTTAAAAGTTTTAGAACCGAAATCTAAATATATATGGTCAAAAATATTAAATTAATAATGTCACAGCTTTTTCGCTTTTTCTGTGACAAGCATTATTGTCACAGTACTAAATGTGTTTCGGTTGAATATCTTAAGCCTTTACCACATGAATATTTTCTATTTCCCCTCAGACCTATTGTTATGCTAGGATTCAAACTCCAGTGACTGGAGTGTGAGGCGTATACGATCACCACTCAGATATAGGAGCTTGACGCTCGAGCCCGAGGGGGCTCTCACGTCTTGTGGTGATTTAGTGCTATGTATACGTGTTGCAATTGTTGAACTACGGTGCGATATATACTATTTAACGCATATACACTGCGCTGAGTTGCCTACAGGCAACTCAATGTGAGAAGGGGTTATAGATAGTAAACTAAAATTTTTTCGCTTAAGCTAAAAGTTTATTGTGAACGCTGCATACTGTTTCAATAATGCAACAATTTTCTACTGCTTTTGGTAAGCAGTTTGATATAATTCAAGCACTTTACCAAATAATCATTTCTCAACTCAATACACAAATTTGTTAAAATATACCAGGATTTTTATACGGAGGACATGGGACGAGGTCGGGCTCAATTTTTTATCATTTGCGCAATTTCCTATCTGATACAATCTTTTGGATTATTTTAAAAGTAAACAAACACATGAATGGTAATTATAATTAAAAATATACATACGCTGTTGCCAAATCAGCGTTAAACCTCTCATCCGTAAGTGCTCCAAGTACTGTTCCTGCCGTACATGCAGCAAAAACAAATAACACTGTTCCAAAATTCATATCAATTTAAAGTATAATTATCATACATTTAGTTAAGATTTTTTTCCAAAAATACACCGGAGAAACTGAACATATTTATATTTTTATGCAGACTAGCGATTGATATTCACTTCTGATATTAAAGTTTACAAGATTTTTGCAGTTTGTACAAAATACCACCCATCTTTTTGTTGTAGGCTCGTTGCTTTTACCGTATGCCTGATTGGCAACTGTATGTAGTCTGTGCCCGCATCCTATATAGGTACTTTAGCGTAGTCGGCGGGACAACTTCTAGCCTGTGTTTTCGCTAGAACATCCAGACCAGTGTAAAGAACAGAGGGAACAGTATTATAAGCATATCTCGAAGCCTAAGCCTAAGCGTATGGATGAAGCTATTCCCAAGCCTAAGCGTAAAGCCTAAGCCTAAGCAAAAAAATAGTCTAAAGGTTAAACTGACTCTAATATAGCCCGTCCAGAAAACGATCCGGCACTGTTCTATACGATGGACCAACATCCATAACAGCTTCAAAGCGTATAGTTTTGCTCGGCGAGCGGCGACGGTTTTGAATCTTATATTGCTGAAGGGACTGTTGCGACAGAAAAGGCCACACCCTTCGAGTTATATTTTAAAGTTTAACTCTTAAAACGAACTACGCTTAGTCTCGAAAGGATGAGCATTGTTCAACTCAACTGGTTTCATTTGAATTTACTCAAACAAACAATAACGGCGGTGCAATCAAAACAAAACTTGGCTATAAAAGCTAAACAATGCTATGGGACGAATTCTTGGTACAGGATTAGAACGTTTGTTGGGAAAACAAATTTTTAGCTGAAGCGTAAAAGTTTACAATTTAGTTGTTTTTGTTGACTGATGAAATTGACGCACCAAATTCACTGGTTTGGTGCTGAAAACAATCGTAAGTCACAAGCACTAAAACTGGGATGCTATTTGAGAAATTTTCAAAAACATAAAAGTTTAACTATGGTGTTGACGTCAAACTTAGTAGTTTATGATACTTTTAACATTTCCTAACATTCAATCTAAAAACAGCGATCAAACAACAAGTCCGATGCGCACGAAGCATGTCTAAATATCATTTCGGCAGGTTAATATAAAATGTCGCTCAACGTAACAGTATTGCGAGTGAATATACCGCTCGGTAAAAAAAATTTAAATCCTAAAATACAAAAGTTGACTACTGTAAAACTTTGTAAAAAGTATCTTTTCTCCAGTTTATTCAGAACTTTTGAAAAAATACATCTGTCCAAGTATACACCATATTAAATAAATTATCTTGTATTCAAGAAACATTGTCTGAAATTTAAGACAGTTATGTTTTGATACAGGCTCTAGACATATATGTCTTGAAGTCAAGATTTCTATTCCTTAAATTTTTTAAGAAATATTGGTCTAAATTAAGACAATTTATTTTGTGCGTACTGCCTTCATTTCGATGTTACACTGTGATCCGAAGTATATATATGCGCTAGCAAAACTTGGAATAACATTCATAATAAAAATTTCGATGCTGTGAGTTGTCATAAATATTAAAAAATTAGTCTAAAGCTTAAGCATACTCTATTGCTGCGCCACAGAAAAAGTTCGGCCTCTGAACTTTACATGGGCCGCGGAAAGCAAGAATTCAAAGCAGGGTGTAAACGGATATTAAAAATAACGTAAACGGATACTGATCAGAATAACGGAAACGGAAAACGGATATTGAAGTATAAAACTTTTGAAAAATGTTTCATTTTTCTGCTAACACAATTGAGGCGTGCAAATATTCGTCGCTGTGACTGTTTTAGAAACTGTGTAAATAAAACATCCGTTGTAAGCGTTTTTCGCGTTGTCATCATAGTATTTATCATGAATACTGTTTGTTTCAACCTCAGACTAGACGAAGTATTTTGCCGGATATGCAAATATATGGTCCCTGCGAGCTTCTGCAAGAATCCAGACCTACTGTTACTTGGATAAATAAAGTACGTAAGTAGTTCAGTCAAATTAAACTGTTTGAAGCACTAAATTCAGAATCATATGACAATAGCAAACATGTCAGTATAACAATCTTAAGTGCAAACAAGGTTCAAACTGTTACTGGAACGCTCCATATACGTATTTTGAGCAGCGTTCCAGCAACTTCCCATATTCCCATACCGTATGCAAATTCGAAGTTTTCCTACATAGAAAATTGTCGTTTATATGTGTCACATTTTGTTCTTCTGACAAATGCGATCAAGTGTATTCATAAGACTTTGTGCTGTAGTGACCCGAATAAGAGGGGGGAATTGATATTCATTTGGCCTCTCCAGAAGCTACCGCCCTGTTATTCGGTTACGGACTGTTATTTATTTTTAACCCGCACTCCGCCGCCCTTCGTTACTGGTGTATATCCGGTATTGCAACTATCCGTTGAATGAAACGTTTATTTGTCTTAAAGTTTCAGTCATTTATGCGCTACAATTAGGGATAATTGCCATTTTTAGACCATAGGGTTTAGGTACTCTATCCGCGTTTACGGACTCTTATTAGGGATCCGTACTCCTATTGATTGGGACTCAAAATGGGATCCCCTTGTTATTACCCCCTCTCTTATTCGGGTCACTACAGTATATATTCAAGCTTGAACGCCTGATATACGTATTTTGGGCAGTGTTCTAGCAGATTTGCATTCCATATGCAAACTTGCTTGTATATTTCTAGGCGAAAATTCGGAAAATATGAGATTCTTGTTGTTTACTTTTTATTTGTGTTGTTATTCTATAAGACGAAACCTGTTTGCTTTATGCATATATTTTGACATGTATGTCAAGTTTTAAGGTCTAAGAACAGACTTGCTTAAACAAGACTTTGTAAGCATATAGTTTGCCTGTGTACAACTATAGATTACTAGTCTAGGTATAAAAGCTGGAACGATCAACATACGTATTTTGGGCAGCGTTCCAACGGTTTTTTGTTTACGTCACGTATTCAACTTAAGACTGATTCCATTGAGAACACTTATTGTTTGAAATGTGTGCCTTGGACCGGAGAGGCTTTAGTTCAGTTGTATATGTGTGTAGCTACGTGTAACAGTAAACACTATTTGCGAACAATGACATGATTTTAGTACTCTTCGAAACGAAATTGTACAATATTATGACAGAACAGCAATAATTTTTCACAATGTTTACAACAAGAAGGCTATGATCTGCCCTGGATTATACCAATCCTTTCTGTTTTATGCAATGACGCAATGGTTTAACATGCAAGAGCAGTGAAGTAGTTTATGCAAGGAACTATTTTGCTCGAGGACCCCGTATGATTATTCAAGTTTACAAAAATGTCTATAGGGCTAACAAATCGTATTACAGTTTCAGTGTTTATTAAAATTCCATTTCTTTTTTCGTATATCTTGCATATTATGTTGACATTAAAACAGTCCACCGAAGACATCCAAACTGACCTGGTGCAGGCTTTCACAATATTTTACCTTTTATTCTGCTTAACCCGCAAGATAACTTACAGGTATTACTGATTTGAACACCAAGGCCGAAACTTGTCAGCAAATTATACATTACAATAATTTGTAACAGTTTAGCTCAAAAGTCTTTCATAAAAACGACTTCAAATTAGTAAATACATTTTTCAACGTTAAAATCTATATATTAAAGCTGGAACAGCCCACATACTTACTTACGTATTTGGGGCAGCGTTCCATCAAATTCATATATTTAATATATACCGTATACAAATTGAATAGAAGATTGTATACTAAGAATATTGTTGTTTTGATTTTGTTAGAACATTTAATACATGATTTATATTTAGTCCTATTAAAAGACAAATGGTGTTTAGTGTATTCAAATTATATTTGTATATATCTTGCCTTTAGCTATGCACAAGTTGCGAAATGTATTATGCACTACGGAGGGGAATCCCGAGTTCAATCTTCCCTTTACCAGGAATGCATCCAGTACCGAGATAAGGACTCACTGAAAGTGACTCAGTAAATATCTTGGCCAGACTCAAAGAAATTTAGTCTACACCTCACAAGAGCGGTTACAAAAAATACAATTTACTCGCTCCACGGCAGACATAACACCTACAAAAAACAATTACTGACATTGATTTTATAAAACCTATTTTTGCTTTTTGGCTTATTGCCCACCGGTGGGCAACGCAACCGTACACTGCAAAAAATGGTGAGTCAAATTGCCTCTCTCCGAAATAGGTTTTTCCTGACTACACAAACTGAGTCAAATTTCGACTTCGCCAGAGTCAAATTCAAACTGCAAAACATGGTGAGTCAAATTGACTCTCTCCGGTATAGGCTTTTCGGGACTACACAAACTGAGTCAAATTTCGACTTCGCCAGCATCAAATTCGATTCAATGAATCGCTCAGTGAGTTGAATTTGACTCTGCCGGAGTCGAATTTGACTCAGTTTGTGTAGTCAGGAAAAGCCTATTTCAGTGAGAGTCAATTTGACTCACCATTTTTACAGTCTAATGTAAACAGCTGTACTAAACAATAAACTGTGCTTTTAATTATGATTCGTCAATACTGTCTTATTTTGTAAAATCAATTGTATACAAGTTTCGCGTTAGTACTTATTTCATCTGGATATTCTGTAAGTGATCAATTTTGGTGATTGACAGATATTTACTTAACTTAAGTACACTTTTAGAAACGATAAATTGTGATTAAAAAGTAATTGTTTAACAAAAACTTAAGTTTGAAGTTTTAGTTTTAAGTAGGGCTTCAGAAACACAACCATTGTTCCTCAAAATTCACTCAAAAATGGTGAGTCAAATTGACTCGCTCTGAAATAGGCTCTACGGGACTACACAAACTGAGTCAAATTCGCTTTCGCCAGAGTCAAACGTGCGACTCAACGAGTCGAATTTGACGCTGGCGGACTCGAAGTTGACTCAATTTGTGTAGTCCCGTACAGCCTATTTCGGAGAGAGTCAATTTGATTCACCATTTTGGGCAGCGTTGTTTGTTTCGCAAAACTAAAAATATTAATGTTATGTAAACGTGTTTAAAAGATTGTTTTTCATAAAGTTGACAGTATTTTTCAGCATCTCTGTTGACGGTTTTTGTGACGGCTTGAAAAAGTTGATTCATGCCTTTTGATTGGTGGTGCTGAAATATGCTGCCGTTGCTTTTTTATTCTGCAGTTGCTGGAGTCACTGCTTTGCAAACGGTTTGACAATTGTCATCGGTTGTTGGATTTGCAGGATCTTTCTAAAAATTGTAACCAGATTGACAGTGCGGCGAATCAAGAAATATCGGCCATTGCGACCTACCGCGTTGTCATACCAGACAGTCTGTTCGGCAGGGCCGGAGCAGCCACACGCCCATTCCCTAGGGTTCGCACCCAAAACGAGGCCTCCACCATGATGGGTTGAGGTAATAACCGCCGAAGTTTTGAAATACGTCTGGCTTCTTGCGCGCTTCGCTTGCAAGTTTGCGACACTATTATACCTTCCCGTGATTTTTGAAAATGGCTTTAGATACTACACAGAACTAACAATTAACTATACCAGGTTGGTAACTGTCAACAAATTTTGTCGTTCGCTGCACTCGCTGGCTTACAATTTGACATAGGATAAAGAAACGAAACAGCCAATAACGGTGAAAAAGAAACTTTTGAGTGAGGTGTACCGGGTGTTGTTTTCCCTGGTGGTGGGAGCATATGAAAATTGTATAAGGTTTTACCTAAAATATGAGCGGTTTTGGTTTCATTGAAACAAGATATAAAAAAATTCGCCCTGCTCGCGAAGTTTGATTCATTGTAACGATAACTTCCCTTTTTAGATCCATTATTTTGCAACTTTTGTGTGAAACTGTTTTTGGAAGGGTGTCCTCACAACTATCAAACACAAGCATAAGCTCGGACAACCTCCGGTCAAACACCAATAAATTCTGTATTCCCCTCTACACAGGGGCCCCAATAGAGTTTGGGGGGCCCGCTCTTGTCTACTCCGGCACTGCTGTTCGTGGCTGCGGCCTGTAGAGCGCCCTGGTTATATTTTCGACAGAGCAATTTTAATTTACAGTTCTAACGTATTGGTTTATGTTTTGAATAGTTAAAAAGTCCGGCCAATGTATAGATCAGGTCCGGAACAGTAGTATAAGCATATTCCTAAGACTAAGCCTAAGTCTAAGTCTAAGCCTAAGCCTAAGCCTAAGCTTAAGTCTAAGCCTAAGCCTATGCCTAAGCGTGAGCATGAGCATATAGCTAAGGCTAAGGCTAAGCCTAAGCCTAATCTCAAGTCTAAGCCTAAAGCCTAAGCTTAAGTCTAAGCCTAAGCCTAAGCCTAAGCGTGAGAATGAGCATATAGCTAAGGCTAAGCCTAAGCCTATTAAGCCTAACGAAAAAAAATTAGTCTAAAGCTTAAGCTTACTCTATTACAGTCCCGTCGGAAAACGTTGCGGCCCAGTGCTTTACATGGGCCAAAAGTACAGAAATATTAATTAATACAACAGTAAAGTAAAATCAGTAAATAGTTCTAATTCTATAGGTAAAGTTTGACACCGTTTAATCGGCACATGTCGATTAAGACTAAACCAATGTCTAAGCCTAAAACGTTTAAAGTGATTTTACGCCGAAATCTAAACTTAAGCAAACACCTAAAACCGAGTGTCGTTGACGACTCCAAGGAGGGAACATTCTGGCCATAGCAAGCAAAATGTGATCTTTTGCCGAAACATTTGTTTATATTTTGTAGCATTTTGCGTTTGTGCCCTTAAATATTTCGTCCTCTGCGCTAAATGTATGCAACATCGATGCAAATATTGGAGGAATTTGTAGATCTAATACGGGGTTCACGTTATAACCGGCGAAGCTTGGGACACGTTTTGTCCCCATTAGCCTATTGGGTTAGATTTTGTCTGCTAATAGACCGATCAAATGACATACCGACTGTTGTACACATTGATCTCCTGAGAGCGGCGGTTTGTAAGTAAATGTCATGTGACATTGGAGTTTTGCCTGTTCACCCGATATAGTGCTCGAATTTGAACGATGACGTCGAATCAACATGGGACAAACCGTGTTCCGCCTGCCCCGGTTATAACGTCTATCCCGCATAAGTAGCTGTCTACTTCATTGAATTCTTGCAGAACTGCAAGCTGTTTTAGAATGAAATTATGCAAAAGATAAGCATCCTTGTCAACTGTTTCGTCGATGAAGTTTCAACCACCATACTGTCTCTGTTTGAAGTCCAGGTTGTGTATATACTGTTGTGACCCGAATAAGAGTGGGACTGATATTTATTTGGCCTCTAGGGTACCCCTTGTTAATATGCGGTTACGGACTGTTATTTATTTTCAACGCGCCCTCCGCCACCCTTCGTTACTGATATATATCCGGTATTGCAACTATCCATTGAAACGTTTTTTGCCTTGCATCAAAAGCTTCAGCGATAATGCAAGGTTATACTTAGGAACGTACTTTGAAAGCTTAAGTATGCTTTAAAGTTTCGAACTCAACTGTATTTGGTGCTGGAGTCATATATGCGCTACAATTAGGGATAATTGACTTTTATGGACTCTAATTAGGCTTTATGGACTCTATCCGCTTACAGACACTTATTTGAGATACGGTCTCCTATTGATTGGGACTCAAAATGTGGATCTAAATTGATCTTAAGTTAGGCTTGAATGCTCGGACATTTCTAGTCGCCAGGTTCCGAGTTTAAGTGCGCTTGAGTTTGAATCCTATTGTAGTCGCAACGCCAGAGGTGAAACATACCGGAACTGCAGCCGTACCTAAGCGGTTCCGGACGTGACGCGAAATTATATGAGATAAAACAATGCTTAATTCGTCTATTTTAGCAAAAGTCTGTAAAGCATCGTGAGCAATCTTGGCCTTAGACTAATTTTTTAGCAAATCAGGGCAATTTTCCATTGAAAATTGTACCGAAATGAAAGTCCAACCCGCTGACCGATACAATTATTGTGAAACTAAATACAAAATTTCACTACCGAAATTGTCGGGACTTCCACCAAAAATTATACCGGATTCGGAGTCCAATGTCCATCGTTAGGTGTAGCCGTAGGCAGATTTTTGGCTGTTCCCTGCGTCCTACGGTCTGGATTAAACTTAAAATCAAAACATTTCTTACCGAAGTGACGCATTGTGCCAATGATTGAAACTGTTCGTTAACAGTTGAAAACACTTCTTTGTTCAAACACGAGAACGTACTGCCGGAAGTTTTTTGTCTAGTGCTTTGTTTGACTTCCTTCCTATAAATTATCAGAACACGCGTCCAAATCAATGGCGTTTTCAAACGGGGAATTACACACAAAATAAATTGTCGTAAAATTTCAAGACTCATACTTTCTTATATTTTCAAGACACAAATGTCTGATATTCAGACATTAATAGTAGCCTCAAACAGCTCGAAGATTCCTGTCTGGATTGGTTAAAGCATAAATGTTTTTAGTTCTTCGTTTCTAGAAGCAGCTGTTTTATATTGCAGAGTTATTTTATAATTTTAATGTATGCAAACAAGTTTCTCCGTTTATATTATTAGGAATTTATATAAATAATCAAATTTCAGGGATATTTCGAGTTCATCTCAAGCTGTCCCAACCTAAGTTTATGTCTTGGACGTAGGCTGTAAAACTAGGGTATTTGGTTGAGCTTTAGGCCCCAATTAAGTAGTTTCCGTGGAAAATATTTGTCTTGTATTTCAGACATATTTGTCTTTACTTCATACATATTTGTCTTTACTTCAGACATATTTGTCTTTACTTCAGACATATTTGTCTTTACTTCAGACATATTTGTCTTTACTTCAGACATATTTGTCTTTACGTCAGACATATTTGTCTTTACTTCAGACATATTTGTCTTTACTTCAGACATATTTGTCTTTACGTCAGACATATTTGTCTTTACTTCAGACATATTTGTCTTTACTTCAGACATATTTGTCTTTACGTCAGACATATTTGTCTTTACGTCAGACATATTTGTCTTTACTTCAGACATATTTGTCTTTACTTCAGACATATTTGTCTTTACGTCAGACATATTTGTCTTTACGTCAGACATATTTGTCTTTACTTCGACATATTTGTCTTTACGTCAGACATATTTGTCTTTACTTCAGACATATTTGTCTTTACGTCAGACATATTTGTCTTTACGTCAGACATATTTGTCTTTACTTCAGACATATTTGTCTTTACTTCAGACATATTTGTCTTTACGTCAGACATATTTGTCTTTACTTCAGACATATTTGTCTTTACGTCAGACATATTTGTCTTTACTTCAGACATATTTGTCTTTACTTCAGACATATTTGTCTTTACTTCAGACATATTTGTCTTTACTTCAGACATATTTGTCTTTACGTCAGACATATTTGTCTTTACTTCAGACATATTTGTCTTTACTTCAGACATATTTGTCTTTACTTCAGACATATTTGTCTTTACTTCAGACATATTTGTCTTTACTTCAGACATATTTGTCTTTACGTCAGACATATTTGTCTTTACGTCAGACATATTTGTCTTTACTTCAGACATATTTGTCTTTACGTCAGACATATTTGTCTTTACTTCAGACATATTTGTCTTTATTTCAGACATATTTGTCTTTACTTCAGACATATTTGTCTTTACTTCAGACATATTTGTCTTTACTTCAGACATATTTGTCTTTACGTCAGACATATTTGTCTTTACTTCAGACATATTTGTCTTTACTTCAGACATATTTGTCTTTACTTCAGACATATTTGTCTTTACTTCAGACATATTTGTCTTTATTTCAGACATATTTGTCTTTACTCCAGACATATTTGTCTTTACTTCAGACATATTTGTCTTTACTTCAGACATATTTGTCTTTACTTCAGACGTATTTGTCTTTACTTCAGACGTATTTGTCTTTACTTCAGACATATTTGTCTTATATTTCCAAAAGAATTGTCTTATATTTCAGAAATATTTGTCTTAATCGTTCATAAAGCAAACTCTTAGATTGCAGAGTTTTTAGTCCGAAAATTTCAGACCCTATTCCTGAAAATTTTTGGAAATAAAAGTCTTGAACTCAGGACATATATCTGTGGAAACTGTATTAGGACCAGAAGTGTAAGTGGGTAAAAGTTTTCACGCGCGGGTATACCAGCGCAAAATTCCACTACCCGCTACCGACCTAATCTTACCTTATTTTTTCCACTGCGTTTAATACAATTGTGTAATTTAACAGTATTATATCGGTAACTTTCCAAACATACCAGTAAAATAAAAAATATATTAACACCGTGCAAAATTGCATATTATCACCGTTAAAACTAGGTTGTTCACCGATGGATGATTAGTGAATCAAAACATTCTTGTTTGTACAAAATCATTGTAGTTAAGAGCGCATGAGTCACACATTTCTTTTCGATTTCGTGACAAATAATAGCCCTATTTCCTAAATTCTGAATACATCCCCAAAATTCTAGTAACGTCCCCTAAGTGCATATCTATTGGCAGGTCGAAAACGACGGTGGTGGTCACGAAATCAAAGCTAATTCAAGTCCGTAGCCAGCTTAATATAATAAGTTGAACATTGATTTATTCCACTAAAATTTTAATTTATGCGGAAGTGATTTCAAACAATCTCGTCAATTAATTGCAATTCTTAATTGCTTATCGACTATGTTGAAGTAACGTAACTTATGTCGTCATATGACCGAAGTCGATAAAAATTTATTTATCAAAATTTCTGCCTGCAAACTTTAGTTTCTTTTCAAGCTGAAACACTTTTGGACTGAAAGTAGAAAAATAAACTTAAAAGTTTAGAGGCATAAGTTTCTAGTAAATACAAAAAATTTTTCGTTTCTTAAAAATTCCGACTGAAGAAGATCTAAAGCCTAAAAAATTACAGAATAAATGACCAGTTTGGTGCAATTTCTGTTTAATAAAACAAACTGAATGAGTCAAATATTGAAAAATTCATTGATTATACTCACTTGGTTGCATGAAAAATTGTGAGCACGAGAATACAGGAGTTTTCGTTATTATATACTGTATGTAACAGAAACAAAAACGGAAACAAACACCAATTTTGCCTGAAAATATGTTACATTGCTGTCTTGCACACTTGCTTGCATTTCTATAATGTTTCAATGAGTTATGTATGCAGATTCAATTAATTGTCTTTTTTACATGTATCTTAAGTTTGATTTTGCTATTTTCATTATATATGACTTACTTTGTCACTGAATAACTGCCAAATCTGAGCAACGTCAGCATCATATTTCTTGCAGCATTTGCAAACACTTTTTGTATTCGATTTTGCCATTTTGCCCTTAACGTTCTAAAAATACAGTTACAAATAATGATATGAGAACTTTTTCAAAATTAAAACTGGAAAGAGGCAAATGAAATCTGTCTTACTGTAAAGAAAACGATGCACAAGAAATTTATAAACCGATCGACGAAAAAGCGCCGTAGCAACGAGGACGTCTATGTCCGTCCCGGAGCTGTCGCTAATTTTTTTCAAGAAATTCTGCTAAAAATGACAATACATATTTTGTATCTCTGGCACAATTTACTGGAATCAACCATAATTGAAATCTGATTTCAAACGATCAAATAAGACACCTTACATGCGCATTTTAGACATCAACAGAGTGGTTTTAATAAATGAATTTCTCAAAATGTACTGCCCGATTCAGACGTGCAACTATTTGCAGCAAAAATTTGCAGGCGAAAGTTTTATGCGCA
The DNA here is from genome assembly GCA_030248215.1 of Enoplolaimus lenunculus. Classification (NCBI taxonomy): domain Eukaryota; kingdom Metazoa; phylum Nematoda; class Enoplea; order Enoplida; family Thoracostomopsidae; genus Enoplolaimus; species Enoplolaimus lenunculus. The sequence continues at coordinate 18,588 of JASANG010001419.1, forward strand.
TGTTCGGTCACAAAACAGCTTCGAAGTTTCTGCCACTGCCAATTATCGGTTGATGTTCTTGTACCTGCGTTTGGATTGACCAAGCGGAAACTGTGTTGCTGAGCGCTACTTAAGTTCATTTCGACTTTTTGAATTTATTCAAAAAGCTTGAACTAATTTAAATATCAAAAACTTGTTTGATATTTCGCAGTCTACGGCGATAGTAACGGGACTAGTTTTACATTTTTAGGTATAAAATAAAAATTGTATCGGTATGAAAGTGTTTATCAAAGTCAGAAAACTTCAAGTAAAGTATTCTTTATACGTGAATGTTTCGTGCACCAGAAACTTGCAGCTGCAATTTTTTTCTGTATAAGAACGTATAGCTGCAATTTATTCATAATAAATATATTGAAAAGAATTAACTCATCAAGTATGAATAGCCTTCCAAGTCAAATAAATTCATCATCGTTGGCCGAACTGATAATTTTTAACGTATACTTATATCCTTATTGCAGTAGTCTACTAATTATTCATACATTTTCTTGTCAAAATTCAGAATGAATTGGATTTTTCCTTACAAATACTTGCAGCTCCAACTATTTCGTACAAATCGGAGATGCGAGTTCTCGCTGCAAAAACTTGCACGTAAGTGTAGAGCTTAACTTGAGCGCTATCTCTTATCGTGATGCGCTCAGCGGCTCTGCAAGTCGAAGAGTTGTCTACAAGTAAATTTTACGATGCGGTCCGGTCCCGTACGACAATTGGCACATGACACCGCACGATGAAGTACGGGGATACGTTTAATGGCGCTTACAATCATTAAAATTGTCAAAAAGTACACTTATACCCTAATCGTTTAACAATTTGAAGTATCAAAAGTTATCAGAATACGTTCTTAGGTATAAGAATATGAACGGAAGAGACCTTGTTTGTCTTAAAAAGCACTTTTACTGTTTTTACGCGTTTCAAAATACTGGTCAGTGATGAAGGTTTTGAGTTTTAAACGGTGGTTTCAGTAATATTTCAAAACAAAAAGTATTTATCTTCGAACACGAATTGTGTAGCCGCCAATGGGCCAATGTACAGTCCCGTGGTCGGTAACAGTAGTATAAGCATATTCCTAAATCTAGGTCTAAGTTTAAACCAAAGCGTAAGAATGAGCGTACACGTATTAAGCCTAAGCCTAAATTCAACCAAAAAACTAATCTAAAGGTTAAGCTTACTCTATTGCAGTTCCGCAGAAAAACGTTCCGCGCCGGATCTTTACATACGACCGGCAGTAATATGATCGATTTCAACCAAGTTACTTTTGACTCGTACGCATTCTTCATCAAACTACTTATCACACATTAATAAACCAACAATAAGAAGTGTAAAAGCCATGCTGCCACTAGCACTTAACTTCAGCTCCAGTGCAGATGGTGTAAAACGGGAGATAAGTGTCACTTCGCAAAAAATTGTTCTTTAGCTCGCCTTGTATTCAAAATCGTTGTAAAGTTATTAGTATTCTTTCGTAATGCTTACGGCACGAATTACTCAACTCAGCCATACCTTAATATGGCCTATATTGTCAAATCTATATAGTAATTATCATCAGTTAGTAATAGGTTTTCAAACTCACTGAGTTCAGATCCTATTGATTAGGACTCAAAATGGTGCGTATCCCCTCATATTACCGCCCTTATTCAGGTCACTACTGTATTCAAAATCGCTGTACAATTATTAGTATTCTTTCGGAAATTTTACCAATTTCATTAAGATAATGTTTTGCAAACCTACTTTTAATAACCTAACATTTACGGTGAAACCTTGCGGTAAATTGCAAATTGTAATTTTTTTCCAATGTAGCGACTTACGCGGATCCTAAATCTTTGTGAAACTGGTCGTTCGAATTAATGGCTGCGGATATTTGCCGTGTGAACAGCGATGAAATCACAAAACAACAAACTAGTATTGTTTTCATTTTGACTAAATATATTTTTTTCTGTTCAAGATACAACAGGATTTTAGATTATAAACGATGTAAATTCTAAAAAAATAAAATAAAAAATCATCATTCTAAATCTTAGGCTTCTCCTAGTGTTCCAGTTACTGCTTGTTCGATTTTCAGTAACTTCATCTGTTTATTCAGTAAAGTGTTTGTTAAGCTTGCTTAAAATAGCAGTTGCAAATTTCGGTTTATGTAAAATATCAGATGTAGAACGTTTTGCTTTGGGATTGCAATAAATTACGCTTACTCTTTAGACTATTTTTTTTGGTTTATGCGTAGGTTTAGGTTTATGCTTAGGCATCAGCTCATTCTTACGGTTAGGCGTAGGCCAGGCTTAGGGTTATGCTTATGAATATGCTTATACTACTGTTACGGTCTTGGTCTACATATTAGCCCAAATTTCATGCGCAATCACTACTGCTACTGCGTATAATATTGCTTCTAATTATGCATTCTGTTACAGATCTTTATTTGTTTATATGTGTAAAACTATCATCCAGACTAAAGCAGAATTTTGGTTTGCCCGACGGTGAAAAGTTTGATCATATCCGAGTATCTGTCAATTCTTGCCGGATATTTATCCGGATATCCGGTTATACGAATATCCGAAATTTAATTTTCTATTTCGGATATCCGAATATCCGGATATGCGGTTATACGATTATTCGAAATGAAATTTTCTATTTCGAATAGCCGAAACTCGATTTTGCATTTTTCATGGGGTTTCCAAACCTTAATTTTTATTTCTCAAGCACTTGTTTTAACTTGTTGCTCTGAGGGAAGTGCTCTGACCGACAAGCTGATTATACAAAGATCAGCCCATGTTACTTTAAGTGGTACGGCACTTTCAGCGGCGGATCCAGAAATTTATGACGGGTTCCGGCTAGTAAACGTTTTGAAACGCAATGTTTTCACCAAAAAATTTTATGAGGGAGAAAATTGTAATGTAGGGACCATATTATTTTTACCGAAAAACTTTCTGAGGGGAAAAATTGTATGGTAAGGACCTTATATTTTTATTACAAAAAGATTTCTGACACGGTGGTGTACGTCGCCCCGTATCCCTACTCTGGATCCGCTGGTTTCCGGTTTCTCACTAGACCGCAAGTACATTTTAGACTATTATGTTATTGCTTGGGCTTAGGCTCAAGATTTGTTTCAGACTTGTGTTTTTAACGCTGAGGATGCTTAAACTTAGGAATTCCTTGAACCTTCCGCATTTTGAAAACATGCTAAACAGAATAGGGTTGTCGAAACAAAGGTCATTTATAATTCAGAGAGCTAGAATCGCTAATAAAGTACTTTTGGAAAGTTTTGGTGCATGAGAGCAAAGTCGCTTAGCGTGGGGCTTGAATTCAAAAGTTGCGAGCTCATGGGTTCTGTGTCATGGGAAATTGAAATGTTCCCTTTTTACAAATTGCCAGATTTGCAAGCTAGGCTTTTTTACTAATTAGCATTATACTAAGTTTAGGCTTGGCGTCTAATTACATCAATAGCGATCAGAATTTAAAACGACGCCCCGTATGTAATCTCGCGACGCCACCTGGTTAATGCATACGTCAATTTTGTTCCTTGCGAAAGTAGTAAATTTATCGTACTTGACGGTGTGTATTCGATGCAAACTTTTCACTGGGTTAATTTTGAGATAATTTAAAAATATGAAGTCATTATTTCGATTAAATATAAAGCTAAGCTGAAGTTTTTCTTTTAATTTTGGCATATTTTGGAAAATCAAAATTTTAAATCATCATGAAATTTATGCAGAAATATGGTTCAATATTTCAACTCAGTTTTGAGCACAGAAATTATTTTCGTGAATTCCAGCTACTTTAATCATGAAACAATGCAAATGATTCAAAAACATTTTTTTACACAACAGCGGCAGGGTTCAACCGGAATTCCTGTTCCGGCCGGAATTCCTGCAAAAATTCAATTCCTGTTCCTGTTCCTGTTCCTGCATTCAAAGATGCAGGAACCGGAATTTTTATGGTATTGTGGCAAATTATTCATAATCATTTAAATATTGGAAACTTTGTATGAGAAATTTTTAATGTCAAAATTAGTGTTTTTGTATCCAGTGCAATTCTGTTACTAAATTGTTCCTGATGTGTTTTCGCAAAACTTAATGATGAAATAGCTGAAAATTTTCTCCCTTAAGCCATTTTTTGGCAAGTTTTCTAAAAAGCCCAACAGTAATTCGGTGATGAAAATTATTCAAATTCCGGTTCCTGTTCCGGTTCCTGCATAAAAATTCAATTCCTGTTCCTGTTCCTGTTCCGGCATAATTTAGTTCCTGCTGGAATCCTGATATGCGGATATTGTTTATATTCAGATATCCGGATATTTGGTGCCCATCTACAATTACTACCTACACTGAACACACCCGTAGCTTAAAAATACATAAATTTATCGCTTCATGTCTTTTTACTTAGCTCAGATTTCCCACGCATCAGCCTACGCTGGCGGCAATCTCATAACAGTTTTCTATACAACAACTGTATTTTGCTGTATTTCAATTTTGTCTGCTTCGGTGTCGATCCACGCTTCAGGTTAAGCTCAGCGTCATACCCATAATATTGAAGTGGAGGTGACAGGCACCAAAAAACGCCTAAAATTTTGACAGTCTTGACATATATAACTGGCAAAAAGTTAACGATTATTCAATAACACAGTGGCTTTATATAAAAATAGCCAATTTGGATCTATGGATGCCGTCTGTTAGTCGTTACTCGGGCACGTTCGAGCTTAAGCTAACTTTAGAAACGTTCAAACATTTCACAAAAATCCAATTTTAACGTTTGTTCTAGCGTCAGCAACGAGATAAACGATTATTTGCATATATCAAAAGCTCAGATATTAACGCTTGGACAAAAAGCAATAGTCACAATAACAAAGTTGTGAACCAAACACTTTCTAGAATGTCGGTGTTTTTGAAGCTGAGTTTTAAAAAATCTAAACATAGAAATCATTTCAACAAATTGTTGACGTCACAGATTTCACAGACTAAAATTCTCAGAAGGTGTGTGTCAATCGGGTGCTCAATATATATTTTCGCATTTAAGGGTCTGTATTTTCATATTTGTGCCAGCGCCCATGGTAATAAGGGCTGTGAGAATAGATGAGCTACGATGGCTGTCACATATATACTGTAGTGACCCGAATAAGATGGGGGTATGGCGTTCCCATTTTGCGTCCCAATCAATAGTAGTCCAGATCCCTAATAAGAGTCCGTAAGCGGATAGAGTACCTATACCCTAATTAGGGTTCATAGACGTCAATTATCTCAAATTGTAGCAAATAAATGAGTTTAGGTCGAAATACAGTTGAGTTTGAAACTTTAAAGCGTACTTAAGTTTTGAAAGTATATTCCTAAGTATGTTAAGATTGCATTATCACTCAAGGTTTTGATTCAAGACAAATAAACGTTTAATTCAACGAATGGTTGCAGTACCGAATATATATCAGTAACGAAGGGCGGGTTAAAAATAAATAACAGTCCGTAATCGAATAACAGATGGTACCGTCTAAAGACACCAAATAAATATCAGTCCTCATCTTATTCGGGTCACTATACAGTACTACACTGTAAATTGCAATGAGTTGATTAATCAATTCAGCTAGCGAATTAGTTATTTATAAATTAATATCAGTGGACCTTAACTCACTCTGAGTTGAGTTGACTCTGGCTGAGTTGATTAATTAACTCAGAATGAATTGAATCAACTCTAATTTCTGAGTTCTGAAAGTCCTAACTCAGACTGAGTGATTCAACTCATTCTGAGTTGAAATCAACTTACTGAAATTTACAGGGTAGCATTATTTAATTAAAAATATCTACATTTCAGAAATAACGGTGGTTATGGATGTGAACTTGCAAACATTTTCGGTTACTGCAGAAGCACTTTTATTGAAGAAAAACAAATAGATGAATCGAAAATTATTGTATTGAAAGAAACTACACTGTAAATTCCATGAGTTAATTTTAACTCAGTATAAGTTAAAACCGTTCAGTCTGAGTTAAAGGCCATCAGAACTTAGAATTGTGAGTTTATTCGAATGAATTGATCAAGTCACCCGGAGTCAACTCAATTCGGAGTGAGAATCAGTTCAACTCAGAGTGAGTTATTAAAGTTTTCTGTTAACTCAGAAATAATTAACTCTTGGTCTGAGTTGATTAATTAACTGATTGGAATTTTGCAGTGTAACCGTTTGGCTCTGTTATTTTTAGAATGATTGTCTTCTCTTCAGAAAATGATTTTCCGCGTTTAAAATATCCTGTCTATAGACTTTTATGAATAAATTCAAAATTACATCTTGTTTGTGAATTTGAACTTCCATGCAGTAGTCGGACCGAATTATCTTGCCAAAAACTGTGCTAAGTCGCCAATACACTGTAAATTCCAATGAGTTCATTATAATCAGTTCAACTAGCGAGTTGGTTACTTCTGAATTAATATCAGTAAACATTAATTCATTCTGAGTTGAGTTGATTTTCACTCTGAGTTGACTTGATTCTGCGTGAGCTGATTAATTAACTCAGAATGAATTTAATCAACTCAAAATTCTGAGTTCTGATGGTCCTAACTCAGTCTGAGTGATTCAACTCATTCTGAGTTAAAATCAACTCACTGAAAATTACAGTGTACAGCTTGGATTTATTATGCCAAAAAAGCAAAACCAACGTCTAATCTGCCGATAGAGCATATAGAATTTTTAAGAACACCGGTTTAAAAATCGCGATAAACTGAAGTTTCGGACGCATTCCCGTACGGCCAAAATACAACTGACTGCTGCGCAACTTAAACCGAAGTTTAAGAAGAATGTCCTGACGGCCAAAATAGAATTGGCGGCGCAAAAGTCACCTACTGTACGTATGATGTACGATCAACGAGTATCCCTGCGGACGAATCCGAGATGATACTCTCACGGGTGTTCGAGGCCGTGGATCTGCCAAAGTAAGCTACTTGCCTAGAGGATGACGGTCCCCCGGCGTGATATCGGGTTTTGAGAGTCACAAAATTCCGACATCGTCATACGCCTAAGCCTGCCTATGCTCTAAGCTCTAACGAACCCCCGAATGCGTGTAAGTAGACCACACCAGTAACAATTAGCTTTTTCTCCTTGGATTTTAGTACAACTGTGTGCTCACAACTATTTGTCATGGTTAAGCTTAATGACACTTGGTCATAGGCATGGTTTGAACTTTAGTCTTATTTATGAAAATTAGTTGGTTCCACCTAGTTTTGCTTTACTTGGCCATAGGCCGTTTTGATAGAAAGGCGGATCGATCCTAGCCTTTAAGGTTTTTAATTGATTTTCTTGCCACTGATTCGAACCAGGGCTAGTATTCATTTTTTCTGAGACTCTGTTAGTCGTGGAATTTTCATAAGCATTCGAAAGCTCGAGTCTCTCTTAGCTCTGTAGTCAATTTCAATTTTTAGCCATGGCTCTCAGGCCAGGAATCTGTTTAGCGCTCTGGGTTCAGGATTGAACAAAGTTTAAAGTTTTGGTTTAATATGAGTTTGTACAGTTTATACATACAAAAATTGATGGGTTAAAATACCTTAGTCTTAAAATCCACTTAAAGAAATCAGACGCGAGTTTAAATTTAGTAACTTCAATTAAAATTGAAATTAGTTGATAGTATTTGCTAAAAAGAACTTGACACGTGAATTAGGAGATTTCGCCATGTTCATGGTTTCTTACCACATATCCACTATTTTACAGCTATTTACCGCAGCTTATAGTTATGAATCACTACCCGCGATATGCTCTATGTCTCATGATGGTGAGCTTGATTAGTTCATATGTGGCCTTCAGGTAAGCACGGTTTAGCTCCGATTTCAGTCTCAAAAGTTCGCTTAAGTCTGGGCTCAGGATTCCCACTCATTGCATGGGTATTCCAGACAAGCTCACCACCAGTACATCAAAGGTTTTCAGAAAAGCTGCACGTTTACCACAAGGTCTCACGAGGGTAGGGGACACCACGAGAATTCCGCTATATGCATGCTCAAAATTCCAGAGGTTTCTTGAGAATATTTCTGTTTAGTTATTTTCCATAGCACTGTGTCTGTTTCCGAGGGCACTACATTTTGCTTAGACTTAAGCGTGATTTTTCACAGGCTGCACATTCAGCAGTTTGATTGTCAACTGGTCGAGACCTGTTAATTACTTAGTTCACTGGGGCCTGGCTAGAATCGCCCAAAATCACGGGGTACACATAAGTTTTCCATAACGATAGGGCCTTAGCTCTTTTGTTTGTCATATCCTAGATGCTTAGCATCAGGCTGTATTGGCCTCCCTACCGTGCTGACAATCAATCCTGCGAGTGTTTTTGTTAATAAAAGTTGTGCCTATTTTTCTGCATTCATTGTCTAAATGGCACCTCCTTGCAGGTTTTCTTGATTTATAATCTTCCCCCCTAAAATTTGTACCAAAAATCTTACACCAGCGTTGTCGCCAACGACAGGCAAAATTTTAGCCCAAAAGTTTACCCACACCCCCTTTGTGTAGCCAGAAAATTCTAACCGGGCCCCCCTTAAAATTCTTACAAAATTTTACCCCTGCGCGAAACGCGCATAACCCCCCCTTGCAACAGCGCCCCGAAACTCTCGTGCACACTAAGTCGCCTCCGTGTGTAGAGAGATCGGTTTGCTGTCGCGGCTCGAGCACGCGAGCGAAAAACCGAAAAATCTCAAACTGAACTGAATGTTCAGCCTGTGCACCGCTCTTATATAGTGCGCTGCTCCCAAATTCAGCCAATGAGCAAACCCCAGAAACAGACGCTAAACTTCTTTTCTATTGGTCGAAAATCGCTAAGAGTAAACTGACCAATGCGAAGCGAGAATTAAATTAATTTCCAAGAGCCTGTGGTTGGCTGGAGACTTTAACACATAATTTCTAAACAAGAAGTTACGAGAGGGGACTACTAAGGGTTGCCCCTGTCTTGAGTCTTGACGCGGAAATGCCATACAGTATGAGGGTAAGAGGGGGTCGTAATTTGTCTTGCTCCCGGATCCCCACCTCAAAACACGATAGCCATGTGCAGCTTTTGACCTTAAGCCCCCCCTTAATACTTCACCTATTCTACTGAATTCACTAGTATATACACTGTATACAAAATCGCTGCTTAAATCGTGAAGCGGGGAATGCGAAATAAATGGGTGCGGCGGTCATAGAAAACAAAACACAAGGAAATACAATGTAACAAAATGAACGTTCAAATCCAAAATACTGAAGACATCATATAAACATACATACGTCAAGGTCCAAATCTTTAGATTCTTATACCTAGACCCTGATCTGAGAGCCTAATGGATACAGATTCTGAATGGATACTCAGTCTAATGGTGCTCTACATGCTGAGGTAGTGATTTTGACCGGCCCTAACTCGTTGAATACTCAGCTGCAAATGGCCCCACGTGGTGGCTCTCTTGAGTGGGCAAGCCCAATAGGCTGTAGGGTACAAAACTTTGAGCACGGGGATCCAGAAAAATTGTTTGCCTGGTCCCTAAGACCACACCTTTCAAGTGTAAGCATGCAAAATTCTGAAATGTCACCAGGCACTAGCTCCTTAAATATCCATCAGCGGACCCTAATCGGGGTAGGTTTACTGCCCGAGGCTATACGCTAAATAGAATGGTCCCCAAATTCAATAATAGACTCCAGAAAACTGAGAATCACAACTTCCAAATCTCACTGGCCGAGTGCTAAAACACGAAATTTCCAAAGCCTCAACCGGCCATAACTTTTGAGGTATTCGTCTGCGGACACTGTTCGGGGTAGTTTTCTTGCTCATCAGAATGTGGGGAGTCAAATGGTATTAAATTTGACGTCGTACCCCGAAAAAGTGAAAATTGCATTTTTCAGAGCCGTATCCGCAAAGCGTGTACACTCAAAGTTTCGAAATTTTCAATTAACCATAACTTTTTAACTATGGGTTTGCGGGCCATGTTTGGGGTAGTTTTCTTGCTCTACTCAACAAGCCGAATCGAATGATACCTATTTTAACCCAATAGCTCGGAAAAGTTGAAATCGCGTTTTCAGGACCGGATCCGTAATTTGTGTGTACACATAAATTCTAAAAGATTTTCAAATGGCTGCAACTTTTTAAGTTTTGATTTGCGAGCCCAGTTTGGGGTGGTTTTCTTACTCAGCGCGATGCGCGGAATCGAACGGTACCTATTTTTATGGTGGATCGTGAAAAAGTGAAAATCGCATTTTTCAGGATCCGATCCGTAAAGCGTACGCACGTAAAGTCCTAGAAACCTTTGATCGCCCATAACTCCTTATGCATGGATTTGCGGACAGGGTTTGGGGTGGTTTTCTTAACCAGCTCGATGAGCTGAATCGATTGATACCAATTTTAGCACCCAATCCCGGAAAAGCGAAAATCGCGTTTTTGGACCCGGGATCCGTAAAAAAACGTGTACATGTTAAATCTAGAAAGCTCCACAGGTCCAAAACTTTTTATCTATTGGTTTCCGGGTAAGGTTCGGGGTGGTTTTCTTGATCAGCTGAGCGAGCTGAAGCGAGTGGTGCTAATTTTGACGCCCGATCTTGAAAAGGTTAAAATCGCATTTTAAGACCCGAGTCTCAGGACGTATGTGCACCAAAATTTCAAAATGTTCAAAAGTCTATAACTTTTAACTGCAGCCTTGCGGGCCGTAATCAGGGCGTTTTCCTAAGTCGGTAAGCTACGAAGTATCGTCTAATACCAGTCTCCGCGCTATATTTTAGAAAACCAAAATCGTATTCACCTAGGAAACCCTCTCCGCAACCAGCACGTACAGCCTAAACTTGTCCTAAATTTCCAGATTCGTCCACTAATAGCGCAGGCTCGGAGCGGCTCTCTCGGCTAAGACAACGGGTCCAAGATAATTGGAACCGGTTTTCAAGTTCCGGGAACCCCAAGTTATAATATTATTTCGAAATTTAGTGCCCACAAAGTTCCAAAATTTGTCACAAAATCTTGGTTGGTCTGACACGGCGGCCGGGACGGCTTACTCAACCGATCCGGCGTGCCGAACCCGAAAATGCCAGCTCCAGGCCTGAAAATTGAAAACAACCAGCCACCCTATCCAAAGTCAATCGTCCTAAAACATCACAAACCGTCACCCTGCTCAGTTTCCTTCCACAATTCCCGCTAAGCCTGCGCAAAACACAAACTTTTTATGCCCCATTTAGCGCGTCCTAAGCCTAAAAACACTTTTAACCCCTCGATCCTATATGAACTACCCCCTTAAACCGAAGCGAGACCTTCCAAGATTCAAACTCTGAAATTCAAAATTTTGAAATTGAAAACAACCTATAACCGTCCTCCCCCTACAGCGCGTATTGCGTCTCCTACGTTCTGGGCTGAAACTCCCCTGTTATGTTTGCCGGCCAGTGGTCGTATTTCTCTTGAGTAGAGCTGTTTGAACAGGGCCGCATATATATTTTGAAAACTCGGATTTCAACGAAAAGGTGCTAACGGGCTGCGAGGCGACACTCCGGCTATACTGAGGGTGGGAAAACCCACCTCCGAAGGCGGGACCCTGGCTACTGGTAATTTAAGGCTTCGATGACATCCGCTTAATAGCCTGAGCCGTAATTGCGCACTGTTTCGAGTATGCGGCTTAGCTCACAAATGGCGACCCTTTGAGAGTAGTTGAACACGTTTGCATTGGACAACTACCCGGGGGGGGACTACCGGGGGGTAAAGATGGCCAAAACGCTAATTCCTGGGCCCACGGATGCCCCCAAAATTGTCAGTTATGCTGGTTCAAATCTTGCGAACCAAGGATTTTGGGTGGACCATATACGCCCCGTTCTCGCCTAGGCGTAGTTGCTACTGAAAGTTAGGTCCAGTCCCTGTGTTCACCGGAATTTGACTAGAGTAAATTGGTTGTATGCAGTCGACTGGATATACGCTCGCATTGCACTGCATAGGCATTATAAGAGGGGGCGATAAGCATTTGCACTTTGAGGGGTGAAAAGAGGGGTCTGCAGGACCTGAACAGCCAGAAATGGCTAAGTATGGCTTCTAGGAATTATTGGGATGCCGTAAAACCCCCTGGCGTATTGTTAGTAAAATGTACATTCACACTCATGCTCGGTTCCCGGCCCACACCCCTTGTTGAGAAAGTTTTGTAATTAAGCGTAAATGAAATTGTACGTTACAGGCAGCAGGAAATTGTACATCAAAGCGGGTGCTTAATGCTAGGAGTAGAAAGGGGGTTAGCAGGCTTTACTATGCACAAAAAGGGGGTCAGGCCTCCCGACTGTGGTCCCAGGACGTCCGAAATTTAGCTTAGGGGCGCGCAGGAATCCTTTTAAAGGGTCGCCAATTGTGAGTTCAGCCGCATACTCAAAACAGTGCGCCATTACGGCTCAGGCTATTAAACGGATGTCATCGAGGCCTTAAATTACCCGTAACACTGGGTCCCGCCCGGCAGTTGAATATCCTCACCCCCAGTATAGCCGCAGCGTCGTCTCGCAGCCCGTTAAACACCTTTCAGTTGATATCTGAGTTTTCAACATATATGCACGCGGCCCTGTTCAAAGCAGCACCACGCAAGAGAAAGCAAGAGAAATACGATCGCTAGCCGGCAAACATGACAAGGGAATTTCAGCCCAGAACGTAGGAGACGCAATACGCGCTGTAGGGGGAGGACGGTTATAAGTTGTTTTCAATTTCAAAATTTTGAATTTCAGAGTTTGAATCTTGGAAGGTCTCGCTTCGGTTTAAGGGGGTAGTTCATATAGGATCGAGGGGTTAAAAGTGTTTTTCGGCTTAGGACACGCTAAATGCGGCATAAAAAGTTTGTGTTTTGCGCAGGCTTAGCGGGAATTGTGGAAGGAAACTGAGCAGGGTGACGGTTTGTGATGTTTTAGGACGATTGACGTTGGATAGGATGGCTGGTTGTTTTCAATTTTCAGGCCTGGAGCTGGCATTTTCGGGTTCGGCACGCCGGATCGGTTGAGTAAGCCGTCCCGGCCGCCGTGTCAGACCAACCAAGATTTTGTGACAAATTTTGGAATTTTGTGGGCACTAAATTTCGAAATAATATTATAACTTGGGGTTCCCGGAATTTGAAAACCGGTCCCAATTATCTTGGACCCGTTGTCTTAGCCGAGAAAGCCGCTCCGAACCTGCGCTATAAGTGGACATCTGAAGTTAAGGTTATGTATAATGGTTGCGGATAGGAACTTTTAGGTAAATGCTAATTTCGTTTCCTGATGTAAAGCGCGGAGGCCGGTATTTGGCAATCTTTCGTATCGCATCGGCCAAGAAAATCATCCCATTTATAGCCCGTAAGGCAGCAGTTAAAAATTATAGGCGTTTGAAAATTTAGAAATTTTGTGTATACCCGCCCAGAGGCCCGGCTCCGAAAAATGCGATTTTCACTTTTCTGAGATTGGACGTTAAAATTAGTGCTGTTCAACTCAGCTCGTTGAGCTGATCAAGAATACCACCCCGAACCCTATCCGCAAACCAACAGTTAGGAAGTTACAGGCCCTTGAAGTTTTTAGATTTAACGTGTACACGCTTTTACGGATCCCGGTCCAAAAAAAAACGCGATTTTCACTTTTCTGGGGTTGGGCGCTAAAATTGGTATCGATCGATTCAGCTCATCAAGCTGGTTAAGAAAACCACCCCAAACCTTGTCCGCAAATCCATGCATAAGGAGTTATGGGCGATCAAAGACTTCTAAGATTTTATGTGTATACACTATACGGATCGGATCCTGAAAAATGCGATTTTCACTTTTTCACGACCCACCATAAAAATGGGCACCATTCGACTCCGCGCATCGCGCTGAGTAAGAAAACCACCCCAAACTGGGCTCGCAAATCAAAACTCAAAAAGTTGCGGCCATTTGAAAATCTTTTAGAATTTATGTGTACACACAAATTACGGATCCGGTCCTGAAAACGCGATTTCAACTTTTTCGAGCTACTGGGTTAAAATTGATATCATTCGACTCGGCTGGCTGAGCAGAGCAAGAAAACCACCCCAAACATAGCTCGCAAACCCATAGTTAAAAATTTATGGGTAATTGAAAACTTCGAAATTTTATGTGTACATGCTTTACGGAGCGGACCTCAAGAACGCGATTTTCACTTTTACAGGACCCAACGTTAAAAATGGTACCGTTCGATTTCCCTCGTTTTTCTGGTTCAGAAAACTACCCCTAACACGGTCCGCAAATGGACATTTGCAAATTTATGGCCCGTTGAGGCTTTGAAAATTTCGTGTTTTTAGCACTTGCCTAGTGAGAATCGGAAGTTGTGGTTCTCAGTTTTCTGGAGTCCATCATTAAATTTGGAACAATTCAATCTAGAGCATTGTTTCGTCTAGTAAAACCACCCCGAACAGGGCCTGCTCGCGAAAATCTGGGGGAGCTGTGATTCGATGAGACCTTTGAATCTTGCACGTCCACACTCAGTGGGGCCTAGCCTTGCAGGGAGACCACTACCATTTGGGAATGTGAGTTGGTCTGATAATAAGCATGATAAGGCATATTTAGACTAATTTATATCGCTGGGTAAGGTTTACGTCAATTTATTAAAGGGGATGACTTAGCGACAATCTCTCGAATTAGGCATTTTAGGCATAAGGACATAGGATCTTGGACTTTCACGTATGCATACTGGTATCATGTTTCGGGTATTTTGAATTTTATTGCTTATCTCTTTTTACGTACTTTATGTTGTATTCCCTTGGTGTTTTTTCTGCACTGGTTATGCTGTTTCATTTCGTACTCCCCATTTTGCGAGCTAGGTAGATATCTTGTAAACAGTGTGCATTCGGACCCAGTAAACTCAGTAAAGTAGTAAAGGGGCACCCCCCCCCCACGACAAAAGCTGCACGTGGTTCTCCTGTTTTGTAAGGGGACATGAGTGAACCCCGTCAAAATATTTTTTTTGGCTCTTGCACCTTATCGCATTTCTGTCTACAGACTCCTTCTAGGGATGACTATCATTAGCCCCCTCAGGACTTCCCGTTTGGAAATTACCCGTTAAACCGTCATCCAATCAGCGGCTTTTAAATGTTAATTCTGCCCTTGTTTTCGCATTGGTTGATCACATCTCGGAGATTTTAAGCCAATGAAAAGAAAGTATAAGTGTCTGTTTCTGGGGCGCGCTGATTGGTCGAAATTTGGGCCTCGCGCACTATATAAGAGCGGTGCACAGGCTGAACATTCAGTTCAGTTTGAGTTTTTCGGTTTTTCGCTCGCGTGCTCGAGCCGCGACAGCAAACCGATCTCTCTGCACACGGAGGCGACTTAGTGTGCACGAGAGTTTCGGGGCGCTGATGCAAGGGGGGGTTATGCGCGTTTCGCGCAGGGGTAAAATTTTGTAAGAATTTTAAGGGGGGGCCCGGTTAGAATTTTCTGGCTACACGAAGGGGGCGTGGTTAAATTTTTGGCCTGGAATTTTGCCTGTCGTTGGCGACAACGCTGGTGTGAAATTTTTAGTACAAATTTTAGGGGGGCAAAATTAAATCAAGAAACTGCAAGTACGCCAGATGGGCTACAGTTCTCAGGAAATAGGCACAGTTGGAATGAAAGTGCACGCCCGCAGGGTGATTGTCAGCATAACAGGGAAGCCAATGCAGCCTAATGCTAAGCATTTAGGAAATGTCAGACAAAAGAGCTAAGACCCTGTTGCTCAGAAAATTTCAGTGTACCCCGTGATTTTGGGCGATTCTAGCCAGGCCCCAGTGAACTAAGTAATTAACAGGTCTCGACCAGTTGACAATCAAACTGCTGAATGTGCAGCCTGTAAAAAATCACGCTTAAGTCTAAGCAAAATGTAGTGCCCTCGGAAACAGACACAGTGCTATGGAAAATATCTAAACAGAAATATTCTCAAGAAACCTCTGGAATTTTGAGCATGCATATAGCGGAATTCTCGTGGTGTCCCCTACCCTCGTGAGACCTTGTGGTAAACGTGCAGCTTTTCTGATAACCTTTGATGCACTGGTGGTGAGCTTGTCTGGAATACCCATGCAATGAGTGGGAATCCTGAGCCCAGGCTTAAGCGAACTTTTGAGACTGAAATCGGAGTTAAACCGAGCCTAGCTGAAGGCCACATATAGACTAATCAAGCTCACCATCACGAATCATAGAACACATCTCAAACAGTGATTCATAACTATAAGCTACGGTAAATAGCTGTAAAGTAGTTGATAGATGATAAGAAACTAGGAACACACAGTGAAAATTTCATGAATCACGCATCGAACTCTTTTTAGCAATTATTATAATCTAATTTCAATTTAATTGAAGTTATTGAATTCAGCTCGCGACTGATTTCTTAAGTCTGACTTAAGACTAAGGTATTTTTCGGCTCAGCCATTTCTGTATGTATAAACTGTACAAATAACAATAAACCAAAACTTTAATCTGTGTCCAATCTTGAACCGAGAGCGCTAAGCAAATTCCTGGCCTAAGAGCCATGGCTAAAAAATTGAAATAAACTTCAGAGCTAAAAGAGACTCAAACTTTTGCATAAATATGAAAAATTCATGACAATCAGAGTCTAAAAAGACAAATAAATAGCCCTGGTTCGAATCAGTGGCAAGAACAATCAATTAAAAACCTTAAAGGCTAGGATCGATCCGCCTTTCTATCAAAACGGCCTATGGCCAAGTAAAGCAAAACTCGGTTGAACCAACCAATTTCTAGGACTAAGGCTAATGTTAAGCCATACCCATGACAGAGTGTCATTAAGCCTAACCATGAAAAATAGTTGTGCGCACACAGTTGTACTAAAGTCCACGGAGAAAAAGCTGATTGTTACTGGTGCGGCCCACTTACAAGCAGTTGGGGGTTCGCTAGAGCTTAGAGCATAGGCAGGCTTAGGCGTATGACGATGTTTGGATTTTGTGACTCTCAAAACCTGATATCACGCCGGGGGACCGTCATCCTCTAGGCAAGTAGCTTACTTTGGCAGATCCACGGCCACGAACACCCGTGAGAGTATCATCTCGGATTCGTCCGCAGGGATACTCGTTGATCGTACCCGTAACACTTGGGGGCTACGCCGTGAGAATTTGCTCCTTTTGAATCATTCCGTAATTGAATTTCTTTAATTAATTTGCCTTACGGGCAATCTTTAAACTGTTAAATTACTTGACCGATTTTGACAAGTAGCCAACGCTAGACCATCCCCCCCACCGTATTGTTTCAACTGTGTGCCTGCAACTTTTCCTCAAGAAGTTTTGGTTTATAAGTAATAATTTAATTTAAGTTATTTAAGTTTGGGGACCTCTCGCACAGGACTAGGCAAAACTCCGAGAGGTCTGTATTTCGCACACCTACTCTATATACTGGTGTTTTAAATTCAGTGTTCGTAATTATAAAACTAGCTGCTTCAGGTTTAGGCGAAATTCGAGCAGCTACAGCTTTCGCCCACTAAACATTAGGCTAGTTCAATTAGTTGTTGCAACTATGCTAAACAGGCTGCCCTTCCTAAATAAACTCTGGGCAGCCTATGATTACTCTAGCGGAATCTTACGTACGTACTACTGTTTTAACTGTGCTATGCACATATCGTGAACTTGTTGGGAGTTTGTCGAGCGTCCGCCAATGAGTCCCTCTAAGGTTTTAGCCCAAAATTCACAAATTCAGTGGCATAACGAAAAATTTTCATTGTGCTACCTAAGCTTTGTTCACCACCCCCAACCGGACGCCATTTGCTCGAATTGAGCACATGGTCCAAAGCTTGACAAGCTCCCAGCATCTTATGTAAGGCGCCTAACCCCCCTTAGACCGGTTTCTTCTTCAATTGCCGGGAAAATTTTTCTTGAGCTGAAACACTTACTCACACTATTTCGAAACCCGACCTTCGATGGAAGGGATGCACAAGAACACTTACATAACCCGGGGAACAGTTGCGGTCGACTGCGGTTCAACGGCTATCTCACAAACAACTTGAGACTAAGACTACACATAATACAGCGTGCACCTTTCGACAGGGTGTATCGACAACATGCTAAAACCACACCTTTAGCCCAGCATGAAAGTAACAGCTCTAGCAAAAATGTACAACCCCTCCGAAACTATGCCTTTTTGTCAATAACGAAAATCCTGCTTTTGCAAACCCACCCCTACGGCACGTGTTGCCTTCTCCCCAACGGATTTACGGAAAACGCGCGCCAAATTAAACAATTTTCAACTCCTTTGTTTAGGCCAAACGTGCCGGTTTGAATTATATACCGAATTTTCATGGTTACCTGCGACGCACGTTTTCCGAATTTCCCCAATTGGATTGAGTGCTCAGGACTGGTTACCTTTGTCAAATATCCAACTAAAACTGCTAAATGCAGCAAATTTTTTCAAGATTCCACCTGCTTCCCTCCCAAAACCCACAGGGAAGTGACAGTTCGTCCCTCAGGTTGGGACTTGTCGACAAATCACCCCTAGCTATCCTTACTGATCAGGACGGACCAGAACAGACCTGAGCACTCGGTCCAGCACAAAATGAATGTGGCGCCCATTCAATACATATTCACATTGATGTCGTGAAATATGCCAACTTGTTCAAAGGGAGGACCTTATGGAACCGAAACCAACAAATTTATCTTGAACAGCCACTCATTGAAACATTCCTTGTAACTTGTACACACCCACGAGGTCCTCTCATGTTATGGTATGCTTGTGTGAAATCAAAACCACAGGTCGGATGCTAGTTACAAGTCTAAAAGCCGCATCCGATACAAGTAAACTTTAATTCAAATCCTTAGAAGCTTAGTCGAAAACTGACAAAACACAAAACTAAAACCTTAGTACACCTGAAGGTTGGACATTCTCGAATTCAATCATGAAATTTCAATCACGAATTTCTGATAGTCACTGTTGAACAAACCAAATACCCACAGTCTTTTGACAAGCCCAACCCCACATTTGCGGATGTCCATCAACCAGGTTGGCTGAGTCAATTACCTACAACACAAGAACTTACCCCAGACACGACCTATACCAGGATTCTGGCACTCAGTGAATCCACAAGAATAGAAAATTGCAACCCAAACAGCTGTATTCAGTGCCACTTCGAGACCAGGCGGGGTCCGGCCAAATCCCAATGGGTTTCGAGGGAACGTACCTCCCTAAGGTCGGCCAACCTATCAGGAGGGAAATTCAGGTTATGAATTATAGCTATCAAAGGAATGGCCAGTTTCCTGGAAATAAGTTACACAGATATCGAGCACGTTGCACGCAGAATCAAAAATAATACGCCCAACCGTTTACCCTTGAACGTTCCCACTACACACCATGTTCAAGTACCATCAGAAATTGTCCCAAAACTTACCACACCCCGTGTCAGAATTATTTATCCGTTCGACCCCCGCACAAAACACAATGGAAAATCTGCTAAAACTCAGCGTAACTTAAAAAACCCATAAGCGGACTAAGGAAAGTAAATGGCACAATGCCCCGGGATGTAAAACCAAAAAGGTGATATTATTCTGTGTCATGATTAATTCTTAGGCCTATGAGGTCCCATAGCGCACCCTTAAAACCCTGACAGCCAGGTCTATAACAACAACTGTCGTAAGGGTGCTGCTGCACTTGAGCGCGAAATCGGAAACCTGATTTAGCTGGCGACGGCAAACTGAACTCACACGGAGACTCGAAACTCCCCAAGAACATTTGGAACTCCAGTGTAAGAACCGCGCGGATTGCATACGGAGGACTATGTTACTGGGAGGAATAGAGTCGGAACGTTAACAAGAGGGCGTCATGTTTTACCAAACCCCAACCTACCACCGGTTGGACAACTTACCTTAATCCCCAGGGTTAAGTCGCCAGGCCCTGGATGTACAAAACCTGACCCCCTCTTTTCCACAACTCCAATTAACTGGGTGTAGGAATGTGACCACGGGAAAGGAGCATCCACGGGTCACCGCACAGTTAATTCGGCCCCCATCGGAGATTCTAGCCAGTCTCGACTCGTGAAGTTAGGGGAATTTATCGAGCGGGAGGCAGAATTCCGAGGTCACACCACCCCTTAAATTTTACGCAGCGTTTTTCAAAAATGGTGTGGCTTAGGGTAAAATTTTCTTTATTTTGAATTCGAAGTATTGAGTAATTGAACGAGTTTGATCGTTTAATTATTAACGGCACAGACGAGGAGGGGCAGGACGACCAAAATTGTCTTCGACACCACTTTTTCAGTAAATGGAATGGGGATACCATTTCAGCGGGATACCTAATTCTAGGGTGGTACTAGAATTACCCATTTGTATGCTGTCCACATTCTATCAACACGCCCTTGGGCTCGAGCTAAGGGAATCACACACATGACAAGCCGTACAAATTATTTTCAAGGCAAAATTAGTCCTGTCAACCCGAGAGTGACCGTAAAAATTTTCTTGAAGGCCAAGCTCAACACGTTCAGTGGTTGCGCGCTCTGAGGGTTTCGATTATCAATCCGAAATTCCTAGTGACCACCCGGACAGATTGACACCGGTAGAGCCGTATTATTTATGTTATTATGAAGTTTGAATTTGCTGTACCGGAGAACGCCGGACGTAGGAAACGTGCCGAGTTAGTAGGGGTCAGCCCAGTTGGTCCATTGGGGCACGAGATAACGCACCCTCAGTCGGTAGGGGTGGGCAGCTCCGTGTTACCCATGGGGAACTGTGATTTTATTGATTTGATGAATTGAATGGAAAATTTGACTTTTAAATTCCCCACGGGCATAAAAACCCAAATTCCAACCCTCAACTAAAAGAGTTGAGGATAAGTGTCCGACTAAAATAAAAATTTCATGAGGTTTTCAAAATGTCGGCACAGAACCAACATTAAGCTCTATCTAGAGCTAAACTGGTGATATCATTGGCAGTTCATTCCCCCACTTAAATGATTCAAATCAGTCCTCGAGGACTTGAATCTAGTCGCGTGGCCTAAACCTCCCATCAGGACTAAAACCAAAGAAGCGCCACCCGACAACTAATTTCTACCGAACAAAGTTACTGATATAGCAATGTCTTGAGATTTAATCATGTTTAGTGAAACCGGAATACGGAACATACTTTGGAATATCTGACTGGAACTGGACGTTAAAATGAACATTGAGATAATACTGGAAATCTGTCGCTTG
>JASANG010000661.1:0-39658 GCA_030248215.1 Enoplolaimus lenunculus
GGCTTAATTGTATCAAACTGTCATTCGATGATACAGTTTTGCTCCAAAATCTCAATTGTACGTCCCAATATAAGTTTCTAGCGACGACTTCATTGTGTGGTAGCTATGTACTTTGGTTTTCCTGTATCGGTATTTTGTTATTATAATATGGTTTTTGATACTAGGCATGCACCACCAAAAGTGGTGTGTCTGTTCTTCATATAAAAAACAGGTGGCTTTATATGATGATATTGGACGATTTCATCTATTTCACTACGATTGTGACACGCTATCACTCGTTGATGAGAAGGCGAATGTTTACTTTGACGAGTTGTAAGGCGTATTTGTAAAAGCTTAACCCTTTCTCACATGAATATTTTTTATTTCCTACTGAGACGTATTTTTACGCTCAGTTCAAAACTCTCAGTGACTGGAGTGGGAGGCGTATACCGTCACCACTCAGCTATAGGAGTTTCACGCTCGAGCCCAGGGGCTCTCACGTCTTGTGGTGATTTAGTACTATGTATACGTGTTGCAATTGTTAAACACGGTTCGATATATACCTTTAACATATATCAATGCACCTGAGTTGCCTACAGGCAACTCGAATGAGCATAAGGGGTTAAGCCTTAGCGCAAGAATAAACCTGTAATTAAGCCTAAGTAAAGCCTAAATTTAACTAAAAGCGAAAATTAGTCTAAAGGTTATGCTTTACCTTATTGGGAGTTGTGCGTAAAAATGCTATACGCCCCGCTCTTCAAAGTATATTGGCTCCACTCAGAGTATCGGACGAGCGTGATACTGTTTCATACAAGTTTGTAGTTTTGTTATGGAGCATCCACGCTATACTGCACGCGCTACTGCAAAAAATGTCTGGGTCTGATTAAGGCGCGACGTCGTTTTAACGCTTGCTTGTTTATTAGCCAGACATTCGAGGAACAAGTGAACCGCCGCAAAAATATTCTACGCTTAGAACTTTCAGCATATGTTAATACTTTTAGGGGCGTCCAGGTTTCTGCTCGATACATTGGCCGAACTTTCTTTATTAATGTTTACAGGATTCCATCGGAATTCCGATTCCGGCTAAAATTCCGGCAAAATTTGATTTCCGATTCCGATTCCGGCTGACTGCTGTTCCGATGCCGGAATTCTTCCGGCAAAATTTGATTTCCGATTCCGATTCCGGCTGACTGCTGTTCCGATGCCGGAATTCTGATTTTTCGGTTATGAGTTTTTAAGATGATTGAACTTAGATTTTGCTTGTTCGTTTTGTTTCGTTCATTTGCAAATTATTCTGTTGGCTTTTTCATAGTAAATACTCCGAGTTGTTACGTGTATTCCGTCAGCTATATAAACAATTTTTTCTGAAACTGTGAACAGTTACGGAAACAGACATACTGCAACAAAAGTTAAAAGTCATACACCTTTAACTTTTCAATAAAATTACAAAAACTTGATTCTGATTGCGAATCCGCTTTCGACAAAATCTAGTTCCGGTTGGAATCCTGATATTTAATGACAAAATAACGACTGGTTTCTTGATTATCTGCATTTAAAATAAATCCTTTTAATCGCCCAGATAACAGGTTGGCCCTAAATGTAACACAGGCCCTGGCTTGAAATTAATGTTATATACGTTCTAACCAAATGGACATTAACACGGAGGGAGTGGACTCACTGGGCCACATAACCATGTTATCTGATTCAGCGGCGGATTCAACAATTTCTCACGAGAAACCAAGCTTGCGACACAATTTTTACTGTATACCATATGTGTCAAATTGCCGAGAGTGTGCAAATTGGGCCAATGTAAAGAACAAGGGCGGAACAGTGTTTTAAGCATTTTCCTAAGCCTAAGCCTAAGCGTAAGGATGAGTGTATTCCAAAGCCTAAATCTAAAACCTAAGTCTAAGTCAAGCCAAAAAATTAGTGTACTTTTAAAAGCCTAGCTTACTCTATTGTAGTCCCACAGAAAAACGTTCCGCCCTTGATCTTTACATGGGCCGCATATTGCAACATAGAGAGGGACATTACCATATTATCACAAATATTACCCATTCCATCCGCATCTGTGGATTCGTCAGTGAGCAGGTTCACTTTAGAGTATATTGTACATGGGACAAAACAATGTGCCTAAACATTAATGTGAGTTCGAACTTTTACTATTTGTTCAAAACTACTTTCAGGAAAAAGCTTAGCGGCACCATTTGATGGCACATTTTGTCACGAATCCGTTTGAATCTGGAAAATGGGGCGTAAAATTCGAACTTTTCTACAATTTTAACTATTCCACACAAGCTTTGACTGCTTATAATAGGCTTATGCTTATCCCTTTTAAGATTTAAAGTCGTTTCGTTGCGTTTAGATTTGGTGTTGGTTTAATAAATTTATTTTTGAGACGGCTTGGAGTCTGTCTGTTTTGAAACTACTGTATTGACACGAATAAGAGGGCGGTAGTAAGAGGGGGTCCCCGTTTTGAGTCCGAATCAATAGGAGTCCGTATCCCTAATAAGTGTCCGTAAGCAGATGGGGTCCCTAAACACTAATTATAGTCCATAAATGTCAATTAACCATAATTGTAGCGCATAAATGACTACAGGACTAAATAATTTGAGTTCGAATCTTTAAAGCGTACCTAAACTTTGAAAGTACATTCCTAAGTATATCCTTGAATTATCGCTCAAGCTATTGACACAAGACAAATAAACGTTTAATTCAACAAATAATTGCAGTACCGGATATATATCAGTAACGAAGGGCGGCGGAGCGTGGGTTAAAACTAAATAACAGTCCGTAACCGAATAACAAAGGGGGTACCCTCTGGAGAGGCCAAATAAATATCAGTCCCCCCTCTTATTCGGGTCACTACAGTTCTTTGTTTCTCGGGTACCTCGTTTAGAATTATTGACATTTTTGTGATCTTTAATATCCGGCCAAGTGGCATTTGTTTAGGATTCTAAGATACCTATCTGGAATACAAATTTCTTTTGTGGATTTTTAGTAAAAAATCAGAGTTCGCAATTTTGGTCCTGACGGGTAGCGCTCCCGGTTTCAACCCAGTCACTCCCTCGCATTTTTGAAATCCTATTTTTGACTTTCACGTGAAAAGATTTGGATTAAAATGTGCTTGTATATTGTGATAAGTTCGTGAGTGGCTAGTTTACGACCCCCAAACCACAACTCTCTATCTGTTCTATCTCGATGTTTAGGCGTATCGCTTCGATTTAGAGCAGCGGTCGTGTAGTGTTTATTACCCCACCGGAATACCAATATATTAACACCGAAGAACGAAATGCAATTACGACAAACAGTTTAAATGTTGTCCTAACTGTGACTTGATCTCGAATCTTATGTGAAGTGTTTTGAAATTTCGGTTTAATCCAGCCACTCGCTCACAAATACCAAGTTTCCAAATCCCCAGAAAGTTGTTGTGTAATCGTAACACTGTTAGAATTACACCTCAAAATTCCCAAGTTCCAAAAACCGTGCATCTAATCCCGTTAGAGATACACAAACTTTGTGATCAAATTAAATTAACCCGTTAGATTGGTCAATACCGGTGTAGAATAGTAAGACTAACCCGTTAGAATTACTAAACTACGGTACCCCAGGTTCGCTTTAACTCTTCAAATTCCCTGGTTAAAGCATGGACACCAGTGCCATATTTTCCCGCTATTTGGCTGAACAACACACCGCGCGCCTCAGATTAACTATTTGTATCGCAAAAATGACAACGTGACAGGGCCGGCGGATTGTATTCCGGGGCATACATCCCACATCTCCACTAGATCCGCCATACTGGAACTTTGTACAACATGCACAGGATGGAGCGGAACGAGCGAAGATGGATGTTGCCATCTTGAAAATTGGACATCAACTTGTAAACACAAGGAGGTCAAAAATAGGAATACGGTGTTTTACGCGCGGATAAACGGGGCTAAAATTGGGTGCGGCCAGTTTTCTACTGAAACTCAAATCGAAATTCCACCGTTTTTTTCTATAGCAATTCTGCAACCAATTTCTATTTAAAATTGCTTAGCCAAAAATAGTGAAAAATCATGCTACAAACGAAAATATTCAACGAAAAAGCAGTTTTGAAATGGGCCCATGTTACTTTAAGGGCCATCCCGGTTTGTAATGGATTTGTAAAAGAGTAGACTTGCATTGAAGACTACATTTTTTGCTTAGGCTTAGGCTTAAACTTACGAATACGATTTTGCAACGCTTCGGCTTATTCGTACGCTTAGAAATACGCTTAATCTACTGTTACGGCCCTAAACATTGGCCGTGAAATGGAAACGCCACTAATTTTACTTATTTTAGAGAAGTAGGCTAATATCGCCGGGGTTGGAGGGCCTCAGATACCATATACATGGTCACTGTCCAACTGAGCAATTGTTTATACTTTATTGTATTTAGTGTTTTAAAATTTAACACATTACTTTTGATGATCAGTACTTTTATAATGCCCAGTGTATATGGTTTAACCAGTTCAATACATGAATCACAGTTGTTGTTGTTGTTGTTGTTGTTTTTTTTGCGATGGAAGTCAATGTGCTAAAAGTCGCTGAAGACAAAGATTTCATGCGATTAATCTATTTGAGTGACAATCACGATGATTGGAACGTTGTTTATTCGAAAAAACAATGCAACGTATGGACTAAATCAACAATGCAGACCAATTTTAAAATGATTAAAGTATGCAACACGGAATATAAATTCCGCATAGGACCGAACACCGAAAACGATGGAAGGGTGTGAACCGGATATTAATTTAGCGTTGTACCCGAACAGGATATAGAATTTGTACCAATACCCGGATATTAACCGGATAATCGCGTGTAAATATACGCGTTGTTGAAAGTGATTGAGTCGCACACAAAAGTATTTGTTTATACTCTGAATTAAAATTAATTGTTAGCTTAGATATTTTTAAGTTTTATTTGCGCAGTTATAGTGAAAACCTGAACAGGTTTTACTTGGCCAGAATGGTAATCGCAGCAAGATGTTAAAATATGTCCATTTGCATTTGGGACCACAACCGACAATATTTAGTATCCGGTAGGTTTATACCAAATACGGATATTGAATTTTGCCGGATATTTTGCAACCGGAGACCAGAAATCCGGTCGCACCCTGGTGATTGGGAATATCTATCAACTCTACGAAGTGACAATTAAAATAAACTCTTTTACAAACTTCATACCTGATACATCGCAGAGGTTAAAACAATTTTCTCGCTCGCTCTGCTCACTCGAAACGGATACACGAGAATGTGCCATCCCAAAATAAGACCTTAGCTCCACACAGGTTTAGACCACGCTTTGGTTTAGATTCCTGAAAAGGTTATCTTTAGCCTAAGTTTTAGCCTAAACCTTTGCCTATATTTTACCTAAGCCTAAAGTTTAAGCGTATCGGGGGAGCGGACAAGAGCAAACCGAAGCTGAAGGAGGGTCAGCCGGTAGTGAGTCACTTTTATTGGAATTTAGGGTGGGTCAAGTGCGCGGTGCGTTGTTAGCTCCGACCCGCCGACTCGCGCAAGTATTTCGGCTATCGTGCTGATGTGCAATCCACGATAACATAAAGCTGATTTCGCCACCAGACCGTTCATTTTTGATTTGTTTTCGAATCAGCTGTATAATCAAGTGTACATTGCCAACTGACAGTTTGGGCCATATTATCAAATGCATATAGCACGTATCACCAGCTTAGTAATAAGTTTTCAAACGAACGAATTGCTGCAATTGCAAATCTCGAAATTCACACAGAAGTTAAGTAAGCCGAGTGCAATAAACGTGCTGAATACCAAACATCAACATTGTCTGGTTTGAAAGTTACAAGACCTATCACCAACTGGTTAAAGGTGCTACCATCTTATCAAAGTTCACCATTTTAACTCGAATAACGTATTTTGTAGGTGTTTCTCTGCGAGTCACACGTTTCTTAAATCCCCGCTTTGATGACCGAACAAATGACAAAAAGTTATACAATACAGGCCTGTATCGGTTCAGGTCGTTATTTTTGGAGTACTGAAAATTTTAAGATGAACATGAGGGAACTTTACAACGACTTTACCAGCGGTTAGGCTTAGGTTTATGCATAGACTCATCCTTACGCTTAGGCTTAGGCTTAAGTTTAGGCTTAGGCTTAGGAATATTCTTAAATACTGTGCCGCCCCTGTTCTTTACATTGGCCCCAGCGGGTAAACAATTCTAGGCGTGAGCTAAGCCAATGTTTCCGCGCCCTCTGAGTCCCATATGGGCTATACGCATGTCCAGTTACATGATTTTAGGTTCGAACCGAGTTTAACGACGTCAGTGCCTACAACGTGTACGATGTACTACACGACCCGGAATATCGACGAGAATGGGACAAATTCATGATTGACTGTGAAGATATTGGTTGTCTCAATCCAAATAATGATGTTTTCTACTATTCTAGTGAGTTTTGCCACATGACTCGCTCTTTAGACAAGAATTCCGCATTGGACAAACCCAATTTGGAATTGGAAACAATTGCATACCCTACCAATATACAGCCGGTGGCAATGTGTTATCGTTTTGCCATCGATCTGGATAGCGCTGAATTAGTTACTGTATTGACCCGAATCAGAGGGGGCTAATAAGAGGGAGGTCCTCATTGTGAGTACCAATCAATAGGAGTCCGTACCCCTAATGCGAGTCCGTAAGCGGATATACTCGATAAACCCTAATTAGAGACCAAAAATGTCTATCTCTAATTGTAGCGCGTAAAGGACTCCTGGCCCTAATAATTTAAGTTCGAAACTTTAAAGCGTACTTAAATTTTAAAAGTGCATTCTTTAGTATATCCTTGCATTATCGCAAAAGCTATTGACACAAGACCGATAAACGTTTAACGGATAGTTGCAGTACCGGATACATTAATAACGAAGGATGACGGAGCGTCGGTTAAAAAAGCATAAGAGTCCGTAACCGAATAACCGGCTGGTACCCTCTGGAGAGGCCAAATAAATATCCGTTCACCCTCTTATTCGGGTCACTACAGTATTCGACCGCAAACTTTCTATATTATATCAAACAAATTTAAAATTATAAGCATAACTGATTACTGCAAGCATGCCGTTGAATTGTAGACAAATTTTGAAGGATTTGATTTAGCAAATAATTGTTCGGTCCTTATAAGGCGGACTTTTACGACTTTGGATAAAAAAAATTATATTTTTTAAAAATTTAAACGATCCGCTTTTGTTTTATTTGTTTTCAGTTAAAAGTCTTCCGCCTTTGCGCAACCGAGACTTTGTGTTACAACGGTCATGGCTTGAGACAATGACAGAAATGATGATTATCAATCATTCAGTGTGTCACGATGTAAGAGACTCTTGAAGGGTTTAGCTTTACGTTTAGGTAAACGCTTCAGTGAAAAGGTTTACGCTTAACGTTTTATAGGCGCCTTTCTAAAACCAAAAGCTTGCACCTTATATGCCTTTCCAAAACCAAATCGTAAGCTTAACCCTATAAAGCCTACGCAGCCGAACGCTTAACCCTTTATCACATGAATATTTTCTATTTCCCCCCTGAGACCTACTTTTATGCTAGGATTCGAACTCCAGTGACTGGAGTGGGAGGCGTATACCATCACCATTCAGCTATAGGAGCTTGACGCTCGAGCCCGAGGGGGCTCTCACGTCTTGTGGTGATTTAGTACTATGTATACGTGTTGCAATTGTTAAACACAGTGCGATATATATACTATTTAACGTATATACACTGCGCTGAGTTGCCTACAGGCAACTCAACGTGAGAAGGGGTTAATATTAAAACTTGCTCTGTCAGAATTTTTTATCAATCAAGATCTAAAAGCCTAAGCCCAAAACCTAAGCTTTAGCTAATTGCCATTTGTTTCTGAAATTAATTACAAAATGCTTTATAGTATATAAGCAGTATTCATATTTTCAAAGTTTAAACTGTCTACGTACGTATTTTAAGCATCGTTCAAGCTAATTTTAATTTTGTGTACTGTAGTGTATATACTCCCGTTTGAGCTAAATTTCAATCAGGCTGTTGTGCAATTACACTGCAAAAATAAAATGTTGAGTCAAACTGACTCTCTCCGAAATAGGCTTTTCCGGACTACACAAACTGAGTCAAATTCGACACCGCCAGAGTCAGACGTGCGACTCAGTGAATCGAATTTGACTCTGATAGAGTCGAATGTTGACTCAATTTTTGTAGTCCCGAAAAACCTATTTCTGAGACAGCCAATTTGACTAACCAAACAAAAGTATTATTTAATTTAGCATTTAAAACCAATTACTAGTACAAACAGCGCAAAAATGAATTTGATATCAGAGGCGGTACAATTTGTTACTTTTGCTCGAACCGCAATAAAAATATATCATTTGTAAAGCGGGTAACAACAAAGCCAGACAAATATTATATACACCACGTTTAGAAGCCTCAGCTATGAATTATACACTGTTAAAATATAAAATAAGCAAATAGTTTATGCAACTTCCACAATAACATGCGTACACCAGGTGACTTTTGAGGGGGGACACTGAAGTTTTTTGGCTTCAACGTCCTGGACACTGAAGCATCTTTGACCTCAGTGCCTCGCATTTTGAAGCCAGAAAGCTACAGTGTCAAGGATACTGAAGCCAAAAATGCGTCAATGTCAAGGACACTGAAACTTGTTGGCTTCAACGTCCAGGATACTGAAGCTTTTTTGGCTTCAGTGTCAATGACACTACCCCCTAAAAAGTCACCTGGTGTATGCATGTTATTGTGGAAGTTGCTACATGCATTAAAGTATGAGAATTAAAGTTTTAACATTAAACGT
Source organism: Enoplolaimus lenunculus (assembly GCA_030248215.1). Lineage (NCBI taxonomy): Eukaryota > Metazoa > Nematoda > Enoplea > Enoplida > Thoracostomopsidae > Enoplolaimus > Enoplolaimus lenunculus. The sequence continues at coordinate 8,800 of JASANG010000661.1, forward strand.
CATTTGCAAGAAATAACTATTGAAATTGTTTGAAATTCAAGTTCAAAGCGTAAATCTTAACTTGAGTATATCATAAAACGCTGAAACGAAAAATCGTCAAACAAACGAATAAATTTAGTCGGGTACACTGTAAATTCCAACGAGTTGGATAATCAATTCAGCTAGCGAGTTGGCTATTTCTGAATTAATATCAGTAAACATTAACTCACTCTGAGTTGAGTTGATTCTCGCTCTGAGTTGAGTTGATTCTGGGTGAGTTGATTAATTAACTCAAAATGAATTAAATCCAGTTAAAATTCTGCGTTCTGATAGTCCTAATTCAGACTGAGTGATTCAACTAATTGTGAATAAAATCAGCTCTCTGAAATTTACAGGGAAGTAACAATTTTATGCTTCTCCCATTATGGTATCAATTGAAGTTATTCCCTTTAAGTTTCTTCTTTTATGGTACCAATTAAAGTTTGACCCTTTTTAGTTGAAGGCAAAAACTTCACTCTTGACACCATAATGCGGAAACTTTAATGGATGTTTAATTTTTTAAAATATTTTTTGGGTGTATTTCCTATTGTCCATGCTAGTTTTAGAGTGTCCGGTTTTTGTGCTAGACTGCAATATAGTTGACTTAGGTTTTAGACTATTTTTTTGCTTAATCTTACGTTTTAGTTATAGAATTATCCTTACACTGAAGCTTAGACATACGCTTTATAATTTGCAAACGCTGCTGCAACACCGCAAAAAGTAGCGTTTGCCTTTCTTAGTATAACGTACCAGGTAAATTCCAGTGAGTTGATTAATTAACTCAGAGAGAATTAGTTATTTTTGGTCATTTCAGAGTTAATAGCACTGAATAATAACTCACTCTGAGCTTATTTAATTCCGGGTGAGTTGATTAATTAACTCAGAATGAGCTAAACTAATTCATAATTCTGAGTTCTGAACGATCTAATTTAGAGCTCAGACTTCTGAGTGGATTCAACTTATTCTGAGTTAAAAACAACTCGCTGGAATTTACAGTGATAAACAGTTTTTATTAATTTCAGAAGTATCCACCAAGAAAAGGCTTTATACGCGCTCTCTCTCACTTGACTGGGTATCTAATACGACCGCTAGGCGATACTAATTGCCAAGTTACCTACATTACTCAAACCGATCCAAGAGGTAAAGATTTGTGTTAAAGTACAGAATGCTACGCTACGAATTCCAGTGAGTTGATTTTAATTCAGAATGAGTTTCATTGCTCAGTCTGCATTAGGACTATTAGAACTCTTAGTTCTGAGTCGATTCAACTCGTTCTGATTTAATTGATCAACTTACCCGAAAATAAATCAGCTCACAGGGAGAATTTTTGGGATTTTTTTGCCCGGATGATTGAAGTATGTTGCGGATCGAATACCGTTCCCTTCCGGGGATCCTGTTTTTGAATACACAAAAATTGTAGTGGAATGAAAATGCCGCGGTGCCAAGAAAATTTCGCACTCTCAGTTGTCCCTGAAAAATATTTAAACCAAAGGCTGAAGAAGGATTTAATCTGGGATAATTCAACGGGAGAAAAATTGTACAGGTATGAAAATTAAACTGCGATCTTTGTTATATTCTAATAGGGGGTATAATTAATCCGGCAATTAAGGAAAAATTAAACTGGTTTAAATCTTCTGCGGGAAGAATTCAACGGGGGAGGAATTAAACCGTGATATCCGTTATAACTCATTATATTACATCTTTTTGTATTTGTATATAAACATACATTAAAAACAATACATGTTATTATGTATGTTTATATAAGTACAAATACAAAGATGTAATATATAATACGTTATAACGGATATCACGGTTTAATTCTGGGGGAAGAATTCAACGGGGCAAGAATTAAACCGTGATATCCGTTATAACTCATTATATATTACATCTTTTTGTATTTGTATATAAACATACATTAAAAACAATACATGTTATTATGTATGTTTATATAAGTACAAATACAAAAAGATGTAATATATAATAAGTTATAACGGATATCACGGTTTAATTCTGGGGGAAGAATTCAACGGGGGAAGATTTAAACCGTGATATCCGTTATAACTCATTATATATTACATCTTTTTGTATTTGTATATAAACATACATTAAAAACAATACATGTTATTATGTATGTTTATATAAGTACAAATACAAAGATGTAATATATAATAAGTTATAACGGATATCACGGTTTAATTCTTCTGGGGGGAAGAATTCAACGGGGGAAGATTTAAACCGTGATATCCGTTATAACTCATTATATATTACATCTTTTTGTATTTGTATATAAACATACTTACTTAATAACATGTATTGTTTTTAGGAGACCTGCCAAATTGGGTTGTTAACAAAATCACAACAATAATAACACCAAAAGTACGTTGTTGATTCGATTTTTAGCCCATGTTGCGCTGAAAGCCGTCCCGCTGTCCCGGCATAACGGCCAACAGGAATGCAGCGGACAGTGGAACAACCGGGACAGTTGGGACAACGGGACAACCGGACAGCAGGGACAACTGGAGCTGGGTCCATGGGACAGCCAGGATAACGGGACAGCCGGGACAACGGGACGAGCAGGATTTGAAATTTATGAATGTTATTTTTGGTTTTTGATTTTTTTGTGACATAAAACAGCGCGACAACCGGGACAACAGGACAGTTGGGACAACGGGACAGCCGGGACAGTGAAACAGTCGTGACAACTAGGACAGCTGGTACAGCTGGGACAGCTGGGACAGCAGAGACAGTTGGGACAGCTGGAACAGCGGGGACAGCAGGGACTGCTGGGACAGCTGGGACAACAGGAACATCTGGGACAGCGGTGACAGCTGGGACAGTGGGGACAGTTGGAACAGCCAAAACCAAGGCCATAGCGCAAGCTTAGCATAAGCACTAGCCTCAACCCTAGCCTAAGTTTAAGTCGTAGTCTAAGACTAAGCCTTAACCTAAGCCTAAGCCTAAGCCTAAGCGTAAGCCTAAGCCCGCACTAAGCGACCTTGCTATCCAAACCACAGGGTCCAGGAAAATTTTTGCATTCTGAAAATCTCGCATCTCCTTTTCCTTACCAAACAAAAATCGTTGTAGCTCTTTCTAGCTCAGTAGCATCAACATCGAATGTTGGTCGAGCTCACCTTGAGGCCCCCTAAAGCTCGAGCCCCCCCCCCAAGTGGGGGTATGGGGGGCGGTCACGACACCTCTGCCCGGTGAAGCACTCCCCATTCTCGTTCTTTTTTTAGTTCAGAAAAAAACTTGTCTAGTTTTTCAGTGCATTGTCGCTTGACTTCAATTAAACATCACAAACAAGTCTACTGTAACTGACAGCGTCCAACTGAAGGTCAAAAATATTTAGCCAATAGACAGACCGTTTTTTTTTCTGCGAGACTGCAATACAGTAAAATCTGAAAACCTTTAAAACTAAATTTATTTGCTTAGGCTTAGACGTAGACTAGAAACTTATTTATACTACTGTTACGGCTTTGGTCTACGCATTGGCGCAACATTGCGACGTTTTCAAAAAAACCAACACGTATGGTCTTTATTAATATGATTTTGTTTGTAGGTAATCAAAAAATTACATCAAGTATGTCTTGTGTATCCTTTATGGAAGTCTCAACACAACGCTCGTTACAAACCATGGATTTATCCTGAGCAAATGACGATGCCACGACTAAATCCATCTTTGTGTAAACCGCGTGATTATGGCAATAACGAAATTGTTGATGAAAAACATGCATCAAATCGTTCACTTGCATCGATAGGATATTAATATGTAACATGACGCACTGTTCGCTTGGCCAATTTAAAGAAAAAGGGGCGGAACAGTATTATAAGCATATTCCTAAGCCTTAAAGCCTAAGCCTAAACCTATTAAGCGTAAGATTGATCGTAATCCAATGCCTAAGCTTAATCCAAAGCTTAAGCCTAAGCCTAAGCCTAAGCCTATGCCTAAGCCTAACCATAAGCCTAGGCAAAAAATATAGTCTAAGGCTTGAGCTCACTCACTATTCTAGTTCCTCAGAAAAACTCTCCGCCCCTGATGTTTACATGGGTCAACTTTTTGAACCATGTCTTTGAGTCGTGTAGGTTCAAAATTAATAGTCTATTTGCTAAATCGCTAAAAACATTCGTTCATTCGGAAAGTTTTTATGTCATTCTAACATGTGCTGTCATTTTTGTTTATGAAACACACACAAAACTAAATATTCCCACCGTAGAACTATATAATTATGCTTTGTACAAATTATTATACCATGTTGAACGCTGGAAACTTGCCAAAAATACGTATGTGAGACGTTCCAGTTTTAATTATAGATTTGTAATATTTAATGAAGTTGACTGTAACTGTACTCGACCACAAAAACAGTAACCACACGTAATTTTGTATTCGATTGCGAATATAAAACGAGTTCATTAAACGTTTAAGTACGAGTCACTAATTTTTAAAGCTGTCCACGTGCAACAAATACACTGTGTTCAGTATTTAGCTAAAACGCATGCGTAGTGCAAAATTACCGTAACATGCAGGTATGTTCTTGAGTTTGGAGAGCAAAGTTCAAACAGAATGATTGGTATTACGGCTTGTAACCAAGAACCTATGCGATTAGAATGTTTATTGGATGCGTAATGAAATAAAGAAAACTGATGCAGGAAAAACTTTACAGACCAAAATAAGAGTGGGACTGATATTTATTTTCCGTTACCCTTCGTTACTGATATATAATTGGTATTGCAACTATTCGTTGAATTAAACGTTTTTTTTGTCTTGTATCAAAAGCTTGAGCGATGACGCAAGGTCATACTTTGGAATGTAACTTTCAAAACAAGTACGCTTTAAAATTTCGAACAACTTTATTTGGTACTTAACTCATTTATGTGGTACAATTACGGACAATTGACATTTATGGACTCTAATATGGGTTAAGGAACTCTATCTGCTTACGGAATTAGGCATACGGACTCCTATTGATCAGACTCAAAATGATGACCCCCTCTTATTACCCCCCTCGTATTCAGGTCACTACAGTAGTACACTCCATGCAAGAAAAAGGTGTTAAAAACACAATGCTCATATTAAAATTTGCGCTCATTCGCTTTCAAAGAGTAATATCGTTCAAAGAACAGTTGTTGAGCAAATTTATACAATTCAATGTCGAGTCGATTTCGATTGATCATATTTATTTTTTGCGTTTCAGTATAATCAATGTGCGCCGATATGCTAGGTTCATTTGTCAAGTTAGTTGTAATTTTTAATTCTAGAAACGTTTGTTCAAAAATGTATTGCGATTCAGGCATGTAGTTTTGTATACCAAAATATGCCATTTTTGCCAGATTTGCCTTTGCACTTTCTAACATTAACGTGTCTCGTTGTTGTGTTGATACAGCAACATGATCATAACAGCCTACCAACGTTAAATCTGCAAGCAGTCGTGTTTGACGATTGTGAGCAAGGTTGTAAGGGCAATCAATAAATCCATCCAAAGTCACATTTTCCCAATAATCTAGAATATATTATTTACACAGATTTATTGCCAAGTGACAGGCTTACGGCGAATTTTTCGACCCATGTATAAACCCACAACCAAAACAGTAGTCTAATCTATGGTCTAACTAACCCTTGTTTAAACTCTTTTACATGTTCAAGCGAAACATATCACAATCTGTCCCTTCTAGGGGCACTTTTACCTAGTTTCTTTCTTTTACATGGGATACGGTGAGGTTTTATGCTAAGACTACTCCTAAGCATACGTCTAAGCCTAAACAAAATATAAGTCTAAAGCGTACACTTGCTGCATTGCAATCCACCAAAAATCAGCCTGTTCTAAGCTGTAAGGCATGGGAGGTTATTACAAAATATTACTCTTAGTTGGCAATTTCAGTAGAACAAAGATCGCAGGGACACGTAATCTATTGCACGGTGTCATTAGCATCACACAATAATATCGACTAGCTATGGTAATTACATATTTGTAATACAATTTTTTCGAAAAATTACAAAAATCAAACTTTTAATAACAACTTAAATGAGACGTTTAGCTGTCCAATTTGTGTATGGTGTCGAAGCGGCTAATAAGGATATGCTATACGTAAGTTACCTCGTTCCAGCTCTGCTTTCCTGCAGAGAACATTCTGCAAAACTTTCAAAAAGCGTGCATTCTCGTTGCTTGAAACATATATTGTAAACACTAACGTGTTTCAATGATTGGCCGGCCGGCGACTAATAACCGGCCGGCCAGTGAAAGATTTCGTTGGCCGCCGGCCGGCCGTCCAGTACAAAAAGTGGTAACTGCACAACACTAGTACATGCAACTGTAAACTAAACCGCTACGAATATTAGTTTTTTTATTATTTATTTTGACACGAATGATAGCGGTTCGTTTGTGTGTAAAGGCACTATTATGTTTAATACGCCTCGGTCCGTAGCGATTCGGAACCGTAACAACAGTGACCCAACAAAACTGTCAGCTGTCTGAAAAACTTTGCTCAATTGTTTAAAGAACTTTTAATGTTGCACGTCACTCACATAAATATCCACCTTGAATTGGTACTCTTCTTCAAAACACTTTTGTGCCCTCAAACATGATCAGCAGTTTGGAACTATTTTTAAAACGTTTCATGTATGTACACTGCAGCCAATTGTATTATACATTTACTGCGCTTTAACGAAATATTTGCCACAAAAGTAGGATAGACTTGCTCAAAAAGTAAACGAGTGCCGGCGGTTTAGTGATGGCCTTAGCAAGAGTTTTTATATCCGGATATCACGATAGTGGAAATTCAATTTTCTAACCCGGATATCAGAAATTAAAATCCTTTCTCACATGAATATTTTCAATTTCATATGAAATGTATTTTCAAGTTAAGATTCGAACCCCAGTCTCACGGGTGGGAGGTGTTTACGATGACCACTGAGCTATAGCAGCTTGACGCTCGAGCTCGAGTAGGCTCTCACGTCTTGTGGAGATTCTGCACAGCGCATATATATGTTATAAATTTTAAATACTGCATTGAATGTGTGTATTGCTCGTACATTATTGTATTTAGTTGCTCATAGTATACTCTATGAGTGAAAGGGTTAAATTGTGTTTTTCAGCGTTCCGAACGTCACGTTTCGTTACTTTTTTTATTTTTGAGTACTTGCGCTTGAGAGTTCAAGAAACTATCGTTAGAAGTGGTTAGAAAATTTTCATACATTACTGGATTACAGAACCAGAAAACCTGATTTGAGGGATGTCAATGTTGTTGGATCTAATAAACAGGTTCCCCCAATTATACTTATGCCAAATCCACAGTGGTGGAAAACAGAATTAATCTTGAAAATATATTTTGAACAATTTTAAAACCGTGGCCTTGTGTCTAGTCGTCTCCACCTAAAGAGACTCTGTTTTGTTGCTACTTCCTTCGAATACTGTCAAAACTAAACCGACTATCTAAAGTACACAGGGGGTGTGCTGTCATAAGACCTGGTCTTAGCATTTTTTTGAATGCTAGTCCTATTAACGGGAAGTGGTGGACAACTTTTTACAACTATGCGCGCACTATTAATACGTCAACGATCTATTAAGTACGAATAAATGCAGTAGTCAAAAATATACGAAACTGAGTTAAATTGGCGACCAAAGCTTTTTTTCAGAGTAGGATTAGGTTTTTTGCAGGCGTTTTCATCAAAAATAAGTTAACAACTGACGTTCCGCATCAACCGAAAATTGCAAATTTATAGTGTAAACTTTGATGCACAAATACGTTTCGTACATATTTTCCAGATATTCGGAGATTCGGATAAATATATACATATTTTCAGATAACAATATCTAGCAGGGTACAACAGGAGGTCAACGTCCGGCGCCTGCTCCGTTACATAATCGACTTAATGCTTCGGAACAGCTATTTCGGTAGCAAAATTTTCCATATTTTTTAAAAAAGTCGTGCCATTATAATTGAGTTTATTTGTAAGTCAGGGACAACTTTGGGCCTTTTTACTGTCTTTGTATAAAACATTCCTAAACGTAAACGTCCAAACCTAAACCTAAGTCTATGCGTAAAGGTGATCCTATGCAAAAGCCAATGCGTATAAGTATATTTAGTTGCATTCTTAAGTGAAAACGTATATCATTCACAGACTTTTGTCACGACACTAACCCCATTCGTCGTTGTAGCAAAGCGGTAAATGGTACAATAGTCCTCCACACCGTCGAGGGAAACGTTCCCAGCTTGCGAGGTTCCGAACGTGAAGGTATTCAGAAACATAACGAGCGACAGGTTCTCGAATGAATGTCATGTAGAAGAATCTGCAACAAATCTCGTGTATAATAATCGGTTCCCAGAATGCAAAAAATGGAATTATCGGTGATAAAAAAATCAACGGTTCGTTTCACCCCAACGGTTGGTTTCATCCCAACGGTTGATTTCACATCAACAGTTGGTTTCAGCCTAACGGTTGGCTTCACCTCAACGGTTGGTTTCACCCCAACGGTTGGTTTCAGCCCAACGGTTGGATTCACATCAACGGTTGGTTTCAGCCCAACGGTTCGTTTCACCCCAACGGTTGGTTTCAGCCCAACGGGTCGTTTCACCCCAACGGTTGGTTTCATATCAACGGTTGGTTTCTCACCACAGTTGGTTTCACTCCTACGGTTGGTTTCACGCCAAATGTTGGTTTCACCCCAACGGTTGGTTTCATCTCATCAGTTGGTTTCACCTCAACGGTTGGTTTCATCCCAACGGTTGGTTTCATCCCAACGGTTGGTTTCCCCAATGGTTGCTGTCACCTCAACGGTTGGTTTCACATCAACGGTTGGTTTCACATCAACGGTTGGTTTCTCCCCACAGTTGGGTTCATCCCAACGGCTGGTTTCCTCCAACGGCTGGTTTCACCTCAACGGTTGGTTTCACATCAACGGTTGGTTTCACATCAACGGTTGGTTTCAACCCAACGGTTTGTTTCACCCCAACGGTTGGTTTCATATCAACGGTTGGTTTCTCCACACAGTTGGTTTCATTCCAACGGTTGGTTTCACTTCAACGGTTGGTTTCATCCCAAGGGTTGGTTTCATCCTAACGGTTGGATTCACCTCAACGGCTGGTTCCACCCCAACGGTTGGTTTCACCCCAACGGTTGCTTTCACCCAAACGGTTGGTTTCACCCCAACGGTTGGTTTCACCCCAACGGTTGGTTTCACCCCCAACGGTTGGTTTCATCCCAACGGTTGGTTTCCTCCAACGGCTGGTTTCACCTCAACGGTTGGTTTCACATCAACGGTTGGTTTCACATCAACGGTTGGTTTCACATCAACGGTTGGTTTCAACCCAACGGTTTGTTTCACCCCAACGGTTGGTTTCACATCAACGGTTGGTTTCTCCACACAGTTGGTTTCATTCCAACGGTTGGTTTCACTTCAACGGTTGGTTTCATCCCAAGGGTTGGTTTCATCCTAACGGTTGGAATCACCTCAACGGCTGGTTCCACCCCAACGGTTGGTTTCACCCCAACGGTTGGTTTCACCCCCAACGGTTGGTTTCATCTCAACGGTTGGTTTCACCTCAACGGTTTTATTCACCTCGACGGTAGGTTTCACCCCAACGATTGTTTTCCCCCAACGGTTGGTTTCACCCCAACGGTTGGTTTCACCCCAACGGTTTGTTGCGGACCACCCAGTTTGTTTTTTGCAGAAACTTTTAGTCTAAAATTGCATTTTATTGCAAATTACAGCAGTGAAACTGCACTGTTTGCGACCACCATACACCACAACTGATTTAAAGCGTACGGTTAAGTTTGCGAGTTGTTTGCTGTATTTAGTGATGTTTAAACGTGTGTTTGCATTAAAGTTTATGAATATTTCGTAAACACACCAGTATCGGCCGCGCAAATATTTTTCCTGGAGGCAAAAATATTAAACGTAGTTTCTTCAATGTATATGGAATCGTCCGTATATGTGTCGAGAAAACGCACTTGGGCTATCGATGGTGGTAGCGTTTGTTTTGAACGAAATTTAATTAATCAATACTGGATTAAAAGAGATGCATATTTTAAAGATTTTTTCGTTTATGCGCAAAATTTGTGCAAAATACGTGTCTGGCTAAACTAACGTTTACCCAGTAGTCGCACGCAATAATACAACACCATGGTGTTCAATTGTGAGTAGAATTTGGTTTAACTATTTGTATTAGAAAAATGCACATACATTAACAGTGATGTGTTAATTAGTGCAACATTATTGTATGGGTAATTTCATTTTATTTCAGCATTCTTGAGTACCAAGCTGGATAATTTTTTATTGTTTTAAAACCGATGTCCAAGCATAAGACCCAAGCTCCGCCATCGGAGCCGGGGTGGACACTTGATTGGCCAAAGTCTACAGAGGGAACTGGGTAAGGATTTGTTACCCGACAAGCACTCTACCCACGCAAACAAGAAGTTTTTTTACCCGCGGGTATATCCGCGCAAAAAAGGATCATACACGACCCACCTTTTACCTACGCGCAGTCCTTGCACTTTTTGAGATTGATTATCCTCATTAGCATTTTAAAGAGTATTTTAACAAAAATTCCAGCACAGTGTACTTTTTCAGTACTGAGAAAAACATTAAAGCTGATTTTTGGCTTTTCTTCATTCAAGCGGACAAATATGTTAAAATTTAATTGCCTAAGAAGTTTAAAAAGGCAGAATTTAAAATTTTATTATCTTAGAGGTCTAATGAGCCTATCAATCAGGCTTGGAAACTAGAAATTTCGCACTATAAAAGAACACTTTTCAACTAATAAGGGCAGTTGGATTTCGAGTCGTGGTTGTTTTAAGTCATCTTCGAACAGTTTTATTGGGCAGTTTTTAGTGTGTGCACGTTTGTTAATCTTTGACTTGAAATTTCTTTTATCCATTATAGAATTGGAGCGTTATTATTTACAATAGCATACAGCTGGTCGAATAGTGATACAAATAATCCGTCAAATGTGGATCGAACTCCATTATCGTGTGAATCATCTGAACTGTAAGTCAGGTCGGGCTATTGGAATAATGACCAATGTGTTAGTCTCGTTTGCCTAATGGACGCTTTACGACATATTGCATAATAATTTTTTGTGGGTGAACTGAGGAGTCTAAAAATCACTAAAAATTTCATAGTCCCTGTATCTGAATCGTAACAGGTTGGTTTCAGCCCAACGGTTCGTTTCACCCCAACGGTTGGTTTCATCTCATCGGTTGGTTTCACCTCAACGGTTGGTTTCATCCCAACGGTTGGTTTCATCCCAACGGTTGGTTTCACCCCAACGGTTGGTTTCCCCAACAGTTGCTTTCACCTCAACGGTTGGTTTCAGCCCACAGTTGGTTTCATTCCAACGGTTGGTTTCACTTCAATGGTTGGTTTCATCCCAAGGGTTGGTTTCATCCTAACGGTTGGATTCACCTCAACGGCTGGTTCCACCCCAACGGTTGGTTTCACCCCAACAGTTGGTTTCACCCCCAACGGTTGGTTTCACATCAACGCTTGGTTTCTCCCCACAGTTGGTTTCATTCCAACGGTTGGTTTCACTTCAATAGTTGGTTTCATCCCAAGGGTTGGTTCCATCCTAACCAGGGTGCAACCGGAATTACAATTTACCGGAACCGGAACCGGAATTTGAAAATTTTACCGGAACCGGAACCGGAACCGGAAAGTGAAAAATGCATTTCACCAAAAATTTCATTTTAATCTTATTTTTTGCTATATTATTTGTGAAATAACCTTAGTCGAACATAGGTATTTATGTTATTTGTTGTATTTTAGATTTTCATCATCGACTGAAGTGAAATCCACCATTAATGGCTTATATTCGGAGTACAAGTGGCTTTCAAAAACGGCCAAATTATAATACCGGAATTTTTAAATCCGGTAAAAATTTACCGGAACCGGAACCGGAACCGGAAGGTGAAAAAATGCCGGAACCGGAACCGGAACCGGAATTCCGGTTGCACCCTGATCCTAACGGTTGGATTCACCTCAACGGCTGGTTCCACCCCAACGGTTGGTTTCACTCCAACGGTTGGTTTCACCCCAACGGTTGGTTTCATATCAACGGTTGGTTTTCATTCCAACGGTTGGTTTCACTTCAATAGTTGGTTTCATCCCAAGGGTTGGTTTCATCCTAACGGTTGGATTCACCTCAACGGCTGGTTCCACCCCAACGGTTGGTTTCACCCCAACGGTTGGTTTCACCCCAACGGTTGGTTTCATATCAACGGTTGGTTTCTCCCCACAGTTGGTTTCATTCCAACGGTTGGTTTCACCCCAAGGGTTGGTTTCACACAAACGGTTGGTGTCACCCCAACGGTTGGTTTCATCTCAACGGTTGGTTTCACCTCAACGGTTGGTTTCATTCCAACGGTTGGTTTCATCCCAACGGTTGGTTTCATCCCAACGGTTGGTTTCACCTCAACGGTTGGTTTCACGCCAACGGTTGGTTTGACCGCCACGGTTGGTTTCACCTCAACGGTTGGTTTCAGCCCAACGGTTGGATTCACCTCAACGGTTGGTTCCACCCCAACGGTTGGTTTCACCCCAACGGTTGGTTTCACCCCAACGGTTGGTTTCACCCCAACGGTTGGTTTCACCCCAACGGTTGGTTTCACCTCAACGGTTGGTTTCATCCCAATGGTTGGTTTCATCCTAACGGTTGGTTTCATCCCAACGGTTGGTTTCACCCCAACGGTTGGTTTCCCCCAACGGCTGGTTTCACCTCAGCGGTTGGTTTCACATCAACGATTGGTTTCACCTCAACGGTTGGTTTCATCCCAACGGTTGGTTTCACCCCAACTGTTGGTTTCACATTAACGGTTGGTTTCACCCCAACGGTTCGTTTCACTCCTACGGTTAGTTTCACCCCAACGGTTGGTTTCATCTCATCGGTTGGTTTCACCTCAACGGTTGGTTTCATCCCAACGGTTGGTTTCATCCCAACGGTTGGTTTCATCCCAACGGTTGGTTTCATCCCAACGGTTGGTTTCACCCCAACGGTTGCTTTCACCTCAACGGTTGGTTTCACATCAACGGTTTGTTTCACATCAACGGTTGGTTTCAGCCCAACGGTTCGTTTCACCCCCAACGGCTGGTTTCACATCAACGGTTGGTTTATCCCCACAGTTGGTTTCATTCCAACGGTTGGTTTCACTTCAACGGTTGGTTTCACCCCAAGGGTTGGTTTCATCCCAACGGTTGGTTTCATCCCAACGGTTTGTTTCACATCAATAGTTGGTTTCCGCCCAACGGGTGGCTTCACCTCAACGGTTGGTTTCACTCCTACAGTTAGTTTCACCCCAACGGTTGGTTTCATCTCATCGGTTGGTTTCACCTCAACGGTTGTTTTCATCCCAACGGTTGGTTTCATCCCAACGGTTGGTTTCATCCCAACGGTTAGTTTCACCCCAACGGTTGCTTTCACCTCAACGGTTGGTTTCACATCAACGGTTAGTTTCACATCAACGGTTGGTTTCAGCCCAACGGTTCGTTTCACTCCCAATGGCTGGTTTCACATCAACGGTTGGTTTATCCCCACAGTTGGTTTCATTCCAACGGTTGGTTTCACTTCAACGGTTGGTTTCACCCCAAGGGTTGGTTTCATCCCAACGGTTGGTTTCATCCCAACGGTTGGTTTCAGCCCAACGGTTGGCTTCACCTCAACGGTTGGTTTCACCCCAAGGGTTGGTTTCATTCCATCGGTAGTTTCATCCCAAACGTTGGTTTCATCCCAACGGTTGGTTTCATCCCAACGGTTGGTTTCATCGCAACGGTTGGTTTCACCCCAACGGTTGGTTTCACATTAACGGTTGGTTTCACCCCAACGGTTGGTTTCATCTCGTCGGTTGGTTTCACCTCAACGGTTGGTTTCATCCCCACAGTTGGTTTTATTCCAACGGCTGGTTTCACTTCAACGGTTGGTTTCACCCCAAGGGTTGGTTTCATCCCAACGGTTGGTTTCACCCCAACAGTTGGTTTCATCCCAACGGTTGGTTTCATCCCAACGGTTGGTTTCATCGCAACGATTGTTTTCACCCCAACGGTTGGTTTCACATTAACTATTGGTTTCACCCCGACGGTTGGTTGCACGCCAACGGTTGGTTTGACCGCCACGGTTGGTTTCACCTCAACGGTTGGTTTCAGCCCAACGGTTGGATTCACCTCAACGGTTGGTTCCACCCCAACGGTTGGTTTCACCCCAACGGTTGGTTTCACCCCAACGGTTGGTTTCACCCCAACGGTTGGTTTCACCCCAACGGTTGGTTTCACCCCAACGGTTGGTTTCACCTCAACGGTTGGTTTCATCCCAATGGTTGGTTTCATCCTAACGGTTGGTTTCATCCCAACGGTTGGTTTCACCCCAACGGTTGGTTTCCCCCAACGGCTGGTTTCACCTCAGCGGTTGGTTTCACATCAACGATTGGTTTCACCTCAACGGTTGGTTTCATCCCAACGGTTGGTTTCACCCCAACTGTTGGTTTCACATTAACGGTTGGTTTCACCCCAACTGTTGGTTTCACATTAACGGTTGGTTTCACCCCAACGGTTCGTTTCACTCCTACGGTTAGTTTCACCCCAACGGTTGGTTTCATCTCATCGGTTGGTTTCACCTCAACGGTTGGTTTCATCCCAACGGTTGGTTTCATCCCAACGGTTGGATTCATCCCAACGGTTGGTTTCATCCCAACGGTTGGTTTCACCCCAACGGTTGCTTTCACCTCAACGGTTGGTTTCACATCAACGGTTAGTTTCACATCAACGGTTGGTTTCAGCCCAACGGTTCGTTTCACCCCCAACGGCTGGTTTCACATCAACGGTTGGTTTATCCCCACAGTTGGTTTCATTCCAACGGTTGGTTTCACTTCAACGGTTGGTTTCACCCCAAGGGTTGGTTTCATCCCAACGGTTGGTTTCATCCCAACGGTTTGTTTCACATCAATAGTTGGTTTCCGCCCAACGGGTGGCTTCACCTCAACGGTTGGTTTCACTCCTACAGTTAGTTTCACCCCAACGGTTGGTTTCATCTCATCGGTTGGTTTCATCCCAACGGTTAGTTTCACCCCAACGGTTGCTTTCACCTCAACGGTTGGTTTCACATCAACGGTTAGTTTCACATCAACGGTTGGTTTCAGCCCAACGGTTCGTTTCACTTCCAATGGCTGGTTTCACATCAACGGTTGGTTTATCCCCACAGTTGGTTTCATTCCAACGGTTGGTTTCACTTCAACGGTTGGTTTCACCCCAAGGCTTGGTTTCATCCCAACGGTTGGTTTCATCCCAACGGTTGGTTTCAGCCCAACGGTTGGCTTCACCCCAACGGTTGGTTTCACCCCAACGGTTGGTTTCACCCCAACGGTTGGTTTCACCTCAACGGTTGGTTTCATCCCAATGGTTGGTTTCATCCTAACGGTTGGTTTCATCCCAACGGTTGGTTTCACCCCAACGGTTGGTTTCCCCCAACGGCTGGTTTCACCTCAGCGGTTGGTTTCACATCAACGATTGGTTTCACCTCAACGGTTGGTTTCATCCCAACGGTTGGTTTCACCCCAACTGTTGGTTTCACATTAACGGTTGGTTTCACCCCAACTGTTGGTTTCACATTAACGGTTGGTTTCACCCCAACGGTTCGTTTCACTCCTACGGTTAGTTTCACCACATCGGTTGGTTTCATCTCCTCGTTTGGTTTCACCTCAACGGTTGGTTTCATCCCAACGGTTGGTTTCATCCCAACGGTTGGATTCATCCCAACGGTTGGTTTCATCCCAACGGTTGGTTTCACCCCAACGGTTGCTTTCACCTCAACGGTTGGTTTCACATCAACGGTTAGTTTCACATCAACGGTTGGTTTCAGCCCAACGGTTCGTTTCACCCCCAACGGCTGGTTACACATCAACGGTTGGTTTATCCCCACAGTTGGTTTCATTCCAACGGTTGGTTTCACTTCAACGGTTGGTTTCACCCCAAGGGTTGGTTTCATCCCAACGGTTGGTTTCATCCCAACGGTTTGTTTCACATCAATAGTTGGTTTCCGCCCAACGGGTAGCTTCACCTCAACGGTTGGTTTCACTCCTACAGTTAGTTTCACCCCAACGGTTGGTTTCATCTCATCGGTTGGTTTCATCCCAACGGTTAGTTTCACCCCAACGGTTGGTTTCATCCTAACGGTTGGTTTCATCCCAACGGTTGGTTTCACCCCAACGGTTGGTTTCCCCCAACGGCTGGTTTCACCTCAGCGGTTGGTTTCACATCAACGATTGGTTTCACCTCAACGGTTGGTTTCATCCTAACGGTTGGTTTCACCCCAACTGTTGGTTTCACATTAACGGTTGGTTTCACCCCAACTGTTGGTTTCACATTAACGGTTGGTTTCACCCCAACGGTTCGTTTCACACCTACGGTTAGTTTCACCCCAACGGTTGGTTTCATCATCGGTTGGTTTCACCTCAACGGTTGGTTTCATCCCAACGGTTGGTTTCATCCCGACGGTTGGATTCATCCCAACGGTTGGTTTCATCCCAACGGTTGGTTTCACCCCAACGGTTGCTTTCACCTCAACGGTTGGTTTCACATCAACGGTTAGTTTCACATCAACGGTTGGTTTCAGCCCAACGGTTCGTTTCACCCCCAACGGCTGGTTTCACATCAACGGTTGGTTTATCCCCCACAGTTGGTTTCATTCCAACGGTTGGTTTCACTTCAACGGTTGGTTTCACCCCAAGGGTTGGTTTCATCCCAACGGTTGGTTTCATCCCAACGGTTTGTTTCACATCAATAGTTGGTTTCCGCCCAACGGGTGGCTTCACCTCAACGGTTGGTTTCACTCCTACAGTTAGTTTCACCCCAACGGTTGGTTTCATCTCATCGGTTGGTTTCATCCCAACGGTTAGTTTCACCCCAACGGTTGCTTTCACCTCAACGGTTGGTTTCACATCAACGGTTAGTTTCACATCAACGGTTGGTTTCAGCCCAACGGTTCGTTTCACTTCCAATGGCTGGTTTCCCCAACGTGCACTCACCCCCCCCCCCCCCACCCCACGGTTGGCTTCACCCCAAGGGTTGGTTTCAATTTTCATCCATCCCCCCCCCCGGTAGTTTCATACCAACGGTTGGTTTCATCCCAACGGTTGGTTTCACCCCAACGGTTGGTTTCACATTAACGGTTGGTTTCACCCCAACGGTTGGTTTCATCTCGTCGGTTGGTTTCACCTCAACGGTTGGTTTCATCCCCACAGTTGGTTTTATTCCAACTTCTGGTTTCACTTCAACGGTTGGTTTCACCCCAAGGGTTGGTTTCATCCCAACGGTTGGTTTCATCCCAACGGTTGGTTTCATCCCAACGGTTGGTTTCACATCAACAGTTGGTTTCCGCCCAACGGGTGGCTTCACCTCAACGGTTGGTTTCACCCCAACAGTTGGTTTCATCCCAACGGTTGGTTTCATCCCAACGGTTGGTTTCATCGCAACGATTGGTTTCACCCCAACGGTTGGTTTCACATTAACTATTGGTTTCACCCCGACGGTTGGTTGCACGCCAACGGTTGGTTTGACCGCCACGGTTGGTTTCACCTTAACGGTTGGTTTCAGCCCAACGGTTGGATTCACCTCAACGGTTGGTTCCACCCCAACGGTTGGTTTCACCCCAACGGTTGGTTTCACCCCAACGGTTGGTTTCACCCCAACGGTTGGTTTCATCTCAACGGTTGGTTTCACCTCAACGGTTGGTTTCATCCCAACGGTTGGTTTCATCCCAACAGTTGGTTTCATCCCAACGGTTGGTTTCACCCCAACGGTTGGTTTCCCCAACGGTTGGTTTCACCTCAACGGTTGGTTTCACATCAACGGTTGGTTTCACATCAACGGTTTGTTTCACCCCAACGGTTGGTTTCACATCAACGGTTGGTTTCCCCCACAGTTGGTTTCATTCCAACGATTGGTTTCACTTCAACGGTTGGTTTCACCCCAAGGGTTGGTTTCATCCTAACGGTTGGATTCACCTCAACGGTTGGTTTCACCCCAACGGTTGGTTTCACCCCAACGGTTGGTTTCACCCCAACGGTTGGTTTCATCTCAACGGTTGGTTTCATCTCAACGGTTGGTTTCATCCCAACGGTCGGTTTCAGCCCAACGGTTGGATTCACCTCGACGGTAGGTTTCACCCCAACGGTTGGTTTCACCCCAACGATTGGTTTCACCTTAACGGTTGGTTTCACCCCAACGGTTGGTTTCAGCCCAACGGTTCGTTTCACCCCAACGGTTGGCTTCACATCAACGGTTGGTTTCACATCAACGGTTGGTTTCAGCCCAACGGTTCGTTTATCCACAACGGTTCGTTTCACCCCCACTGTTGGTTTCATTCCAACGGTTGGTTTCATTTCAGTTGGTTTCACCCCAAGGGTTGGTTTCATCCCAACGGTTGGTTTCATCCCAACGGTTGGTTTCACATCAACGGTTGGTTTCACATCAACGGTTGGTTTCACATCAATGGTTGGTTTCAGCCCAACGGTTCGTTTATCCACAACGGTTCGTTTCACCTCAATGCTTGGTTTCACATCAACGGTTTGTTTCACCCCCACTGTTGGTTTCTTTCCAACGGTTGGTTTCACTTCAGTTGGTTTCACCCCAAGGGTTGGTTTCATCCCAACGGTTGGTTTCATCCCAACGGTTGGTTTCACATCAACAGTTTTTTCAGCCCAACGGGTGGCTTCACCTCAACGGTTGGTTTCACCCCAGCGGTTGGTTTCATCCCAACGGTTGGTTTCATCCCAACGGTTGATTTCATCGCAACGATTGGTTTCGTCCCAACGGTTGGTTTCATCCCAACGGTTGGTTTCAGCCCAACGGTTGGCTTCACCTCAACGGTTGGTTTCACCCCAAGGGTTGGTTTCATTCCATCGGTAGTTTCATCCCAAAGGTTGGTTTCATCCCAACGGTTGGTTTCATCCCAACGGTTGGTTTCATCGCAACGGTTGGTTTCACCCCAACGGTTGGTTTCACATTAACGGTTGGTTTCACCCCAACGGTTGGTTTCATCTCGTCGGTTGGTTTCACCTCAACGGTTGGTTTCATCCCCACAGTTGGTTTTATTCCAACGGCTGGTTTCACTTCAACGGTTGGTTTCACCCCAAGGGTTGGTTTCATCCCAACAGTTGGTTTCATCCCAACGGTTGGTTTCACATCAACAGTTGGTTTCCCCCCAACGGGTGGCTTCACCTCAACGGTTGGTTTCACCCCAACACTTCGTTTCATCCCAACGGTTGGTTTCATCCCAACGGTTGGTTTCATAGCAACGATTGGTTTCACCCCAACGGTTGGTTTCACATTAACTATTGGTTTCACCCCGACGGTTGGTTGCACGCCAACGGTTGGTTTGACCGCCACGGTTGGTTTCACCTCAACGGTTGGTTTCAGCCCAACGGTTGGTTTCATTCCAACGATTGCTTTCACTTCAACGGTTGGTTTCACCCCAAGGGTTGGTTTCACCCCAACGGTTGGTTTCACCCCAACGGTTGGTTTCACCCCAACGGTTGGTTTCAAACCCACCCCACCCCCCCCCCCCCCCCCCCCCCCCCCCCCCCCCACCCACCACCCCCCACCCCAACACCCCCCCCCCCCCCCCCCCCACCCACCACACCCCCCACACCCCCCCCCCCCCCCCCCCCCCCCCCCCCCCCCCCCCCCCCCCCCCCCCCCCCCCCCCCCCCCCCCCCCCCCCCCCCCCCCCCCCCCCCCCCCCCCCCCCCCCCCCCCCCCTCTCAACGGTTGGTTTCACCTCAACGGTTGGTTTCATCCCAACGGTTGGTTTCATCCCAACGGTTGGTTTCATCCCAACGGTTGGTTTCACCCCAACGGTTGGTTTCCCCAACGGTTGGTTTCACCTCAACGGTTGGTTTCACATCAACGGTTGGTTTCACATCAACGGTTTGTTTCACCCCAACGGTTGGTTTCACATCAACGGTTGGTTTCTCCCCACAGTTGGTTTCATTCCAACGATTGGTTTCACTTCAACGGTTGGTTTCACCCCAACGGTTGGTTTCACCCCAACGGTTGGTTTCACCCCAACGGTTGGTTTCATCTGGGGGACCAGCAACACCCACACACCCAACCACCCCAACCACCCAACCACCACACAGCCCAACCACCCCAACGCCACAACGCACAACCGCAGCCCAACCACCACACCCACCCAACGCACAAACAGCCCCCAACGGCCACCCAACGGCACCCCAACACCACCCAACGGCACCCAACGGCAAGCAACGAGCACCCCAACGGCACAAACAGCACCCCACGCACGCCAACGGGACCCCACGGCCCCAACGGCAGCCCAACGGCAACCACGACCACCAACGCACCCCAACCCCCAACGCACCCCAACGCACCCCAACGCCCAACCCACCCAACCACCCAACCACCCAACCACCCAACCCCCAACACAACCCCCAACCCAAACCCAAACGCCCCACCCACACCCCCCACACCACGACACCACACACCAACCCCCCAACGGTTGGTTTCCACTCAACGGTTGGTTTCATCCCAACGGTCGGTTTCAGCCCAACGGTTGGATTCACCTCGACGGTAGGTTTCACCCCAACGGTTGGTTTCACCCCAACGGTTGGTTTCACCCCAACGGTTGGTTTCACCCCAACGGTTGGTTTCAGCCCAACGGTTTGTTTCACCCCAACGGTTGGCTTCACATCAACGGTTGGTTTCACATCACCGGTTGGTTTCAGCCCAACGGTTCGTTTATCCACAACGGTTCGTTTCATCCCAACGGTTGGTTTCACATCAACGGTTTGTTTCACCCCCACTGTTGGTTTCATTCCAACGGTTGGTTTCACTTCAGTTGGTTTCACCCCAAGGGTTGGTTTCATCCCAACGGTTGGTTTCATCCCAACGGTTGGTTTCACATCAACGGTTGGTTTCACATCAACGGTTGGTTTCACATCAATGGTTGGTTTCAGCCCAACGGTTCGTTTATCCACAACGGTTCGTTTCACCTCAATGCTTGGTTTCACATCAACGGTTTGTTTCACCCCCACTGTTGGTTTCTTTCCAACGGTTGGTTTCACTTCAGTTGGTTTCACCCCAAGGGTTGGTTTCATCCCAACGGTTGGTTTCATCCCAACGGTTGGTTTCACATCAACAGTTTTTTCAGCCCAACGGGTGGCTTCACCTCAACGGTTGGTTTCACCCCAACGGTTGGTTTCATCCCAACGGTTGGTTTCATCTCAACGGTTGATTTCATCGCAACGATTGGTTTCGTCCCAACGGTTGGTTTCATCCCATCGGTAGTTTCACACCAACGGTTGGTTTCATCCCAACGGTTGGTTTCAGCCCAACGGTTCGTTTCACCCCAACGGTTGGCTTCACATCAAGGGATGGTTTCACATCAACGGTTGGTGTCACATCAACGGTTGGTTTCAGCCCAACGGTTCGTTTCTCCACAACGGTTCGTTTCAGCCCAACGGTTCGTTTCTCCACAACGGTTCGTTTCACCCCAAT
This sequence comes from Enoplolaimus lenunculus, assembly GCA_030248215.1. Classification (NCBI taxonomy): domain Eukaryota; kingdom Metazoa; phylum Nematoda; class Enoplea; order Enoplida; family Thoracostomopsidae; genus Enoplolaimus; species Enoplolaimus lenunculus. Next base: position 30,309 of record JASANG010000661.1, read on the forward strand.
GGTTGGTTTCACATCAACGGTTTGTTTCACCCCCACTGTTGGTTTCATTCCAACGGTTGGTTTCACTTCAACAGTTGGTTTCACACTAAGGGTTGATTTCATCCCAACGGTTGGTTTCACCCAAACGGTTGGTTTCATCCCATCGGCAGTTTCACCCCAACGGTTGGTTTCACCCCAACGGTTGGTTTCATCCCAACGATTGTTTCATCGCAACGATTGGTTTCACCCCAACATTTGGTTTCACATTAACGGTTGGTTTCACCCCGACGGTTCGTTTCACTCCTACGGTTCGTTTTACTCCTACGGTTGGTTTCACGCCAACGGTTGGTTTCACCGCCACGGTTGGTTTCACCTCAACGGTTGGTTTCAGCCCAACGGTTGGATTCACCTCAACGGTTCGTTTCACCCCAACGGTTGGTTTCACCCCAACGGTTGGTTTCACCCCAACGGTTGGTTTCACCCTAACGATTGGTTTCATCTCAACGGTTGGTTTCACCTCAACGGTTGGTTTCATCCCAACGGTTGGTTTCATCCCAACGGTTGGTGTCATCCTAACGGTTGGTTCCCCTCAACGGTTGGTTTCACCTCAACGGTTAGTTTCACATCAACGGTTGGTTTCATATCAACGGTTGGTTTCAGCCCAACGGTTCGTTTCACCCCAACGGTTGGTTTCACATCAACGGTTGGTTTCTCCCCACAGTTGGTTTCATTCCAACGGATGGTTTCACTTCAACGGTTGGTTTCCCCCCAAGGGTTGGTTTCATCCTAACGGTTGGTTTCATCCAAACGGTTGGTTTCACATCAACAGTTGGTTTCAGCCCAACGGTTGGTTTCACCCAAACGGTAGGTTTCATCCCATCGGTAGTTTCACTTCAACGGTTGGTTTCATCCCAACGGTTGGTTTCATCCCAACGGTTGGTTTCACCACAACGGTTGGCTTCACATTAACGGTTGGTTTCACCACAACGGTTGGTTTCACTCCTACGGTTCGTTTCACTCCTACGGTTGGTTTCACGCTAACGGTTGGTTTTACCCCAACGGTTGGTTTCATCTCATCGGTTGGTTTCACCTTAACGGTTGGTTTCATACCAACGGTTGGTTTCATCCCAACGGTTGGTTTCACCGCAACGGATGGTTTCCCCCAACGGTTGGTTTCACCTCAACGGTTGGTTTCACATCAACGGTTGGTTTCAGCCCAACGGTTCATTTCACCCCCAACGGCTGGTTTCACATCAACGGTTGGTTTCTCCCAACAGTTCGTTTCATTCCAACTGTTGGTTTCACTTCAACGGTTGGTTTCACCCCAAGGGTTGGTTTCATCCCAACGGTTGGTTTCATCCCAACGGTTGGTTTCATCCCAACGGTTGGTTTCACCCCAACGGTTGGTTTCCCCAACGGTTGGTTTCATCCCAACGGTTGGTTTCATCCCAACGGTTGGTTTCACCCCAACGGTTGGTTTCCCCAACGGTTGGTTTCACCTCAACGGTTGGTTTCACATCAACGGTTGGTTTCACATCAACGGTTTGTTTCACCCCAACGGTTGGTTTCACATCAACGGTTGGTTTCTCCCCACAGTTGGTTTCATTCCAACGATTGGTTTCACTTCAACGGTTGGTTTCACCCCAAGGGTTGGTTTCATCCTAACGGATGGATTCACCTCAACGGCTGGTTCCACCCCAACGGTTGGTTTCACCCCAACGGTTGGTTTCACCCCAACGGTTGGTTTCATCTCAACGGTTGGTTTCATCTCAACGGTTGGTTTCATCCCAACGGTCGGTTTCAGCCCAACGGTTGGATTCACCTCGACGGTAGGTTTCACCCCAACGGTTGGTTTCACCCCAACGGTTGGTTTCACCCCAACGGTTGGTTTCAGCCCAACGGTTTGTTTCACCCCAACGGTTGGCTTCACATCAACGGTTGGTTTCACATCAACGGTTGGTTTCAGCCCAACGGTTCGTTTATCCACAACGGTTCGTTTCACCTCAATGGTTGGTTTCACATCAACGGTTTGTTTCACCCCCACTGTTTGTTTCATTCCAACGGTTGGTTTCACTTCAGTTGGTTTCACCCCAAGGGTTGGTTTCATCCCAACGGTTGGTTTCATCCCAACGGTTGGTTTCACATCAACGGTTGGTTTCACATCAACGGTTGGTTTCACATCAATGGTTTTTAGCCCAACGGTTCGTTTATCCGCAACGGTTCGTTTCACCTTCAATGCTTGGTTTCACATCAACGGTTTGTTTCACCCCCACTGTTGGTTTCTTTCCAACGGTTGGTTTCACTTCAGTTGGTTTCACCCCAAGGGTTGGTTTCATCCCAACGGTTGGTTTCATCCCAACGGTTGGTTTTCACATCAACAGTTTTTTCAGCCCAACGGGTGGCTTCACCTCAACGGTTGGTTTCACCCCAACGGTCGGTTTCAACCCAACGGTTGGTTTCAGCCCAACGGTTGTGTTCAACCCAACGTTTGGTTTAGACCCAACGGTTGGTTTCAGCCCATCGGTAGTTTCACACCAACGGGTGGTGTCATCCCAACGGTTGGTTTCAGCCCAACGGTTAGTTTCGCCCCCAACGGTTGGCTTCACATCAAGGGATGACGATGGACGGTTGGTTTCACATCAACGGTTTGTTTCACCCCAACGGTTCGTTTCTCCACAACGGTTCGTTTCAGCCCAACGGTTCGTTTCTCCACAACGGTTTGTTTCACCCCCACTGTTGGTTTCATTCCAACGGTTGGTTTCGCTTTCAACAGTTAGTTTCACACTAAGGGTTGATTTCAGTCCCAACGGTTGGTTTCACCCCAAACGGTTAGGTTTCATCCCATCGGCAGTTTCACCCCGACGGTTGGTTTCACCCCAACGGTTGGTTTCATCCCAACGATTGTTTCATCGCAACGATTGGTTTCACCCCAACAGTTGGTTTCACATTAACGGTTGGTTTCACCCCGAACGGTTCGTTTCATCTCCTACGGTTCGTTTTACTCCTACGGTTGGTTTCACGCCAACGGTTGGTTTCAGCCGCCACGGTTGGTTTCACCTCAACGGTTGGTTTCAGCCCAACGGTTGGATTCACCTCAACGTTTAGTTTCCACCCCGACCGATGGTTGGTTTCACCCCAACGGTTGGTTTCACCCCAACGGTTGGTTTCACCCTAACGATTGGTTTCATCTCAACGGTTGGTTTCACCTCAACGGTTGGTTTCATCCCAACGGTTAGTTTCATCCCAACGGTTGGTGTCATCCTAACGGTTGGTTTCCCCCAACGGTTGTTTCCCTCAACGGTGTTGCATCAACGTGTTTCTTCCTTTTTCGCCCCGTTTCACCCCAACGGTTGGTTTCACATCAACGGTTGGTTTCATCCCAACGGTTGGTTTCACTTCAACGGTTGGTTTCACCCCAACGGTTGGTTTCATCCCAACGGTTGGTTTCTCCACAGTGGTTTCTTCCACGGGTTCCTTCACGTTGGTTTCCCCCCAGGGTTTTCATCCTTACGGTTGGTTTCATCCCAACGGTTGGTTTCACATCAACAGTTGGTTTAGCAACGGTTGGTTTCAGCCCCAACGGTTGGTTTCATCCCATCGGTAGTTTTACTTTTTTCAACGGTTGGTTTGGTCCGCACGGTTGGTTACCCCAACGGTTGGTTTCACCACAACGGTTGGCTTCACATTAACGGTTGGTTTCACCACGCCAAAGGTTGGTTTCACTCTCTCAGACGGTTGGTTTCACCCTCACGGTTGGTTTTCCCCCAACGGTTGGTTTCATCCCATCCCCGGTTGGTTTCACCTTAACGGTTGGTTTCATCCCAACGGTTGGTTTCAACGGTTGGTTTCACCCCAACGGTTGGTTTCCCCCAACGGTTGGTTTCACCCCAACGGTTGGTTTCACATCAACGGTTGGTTTGCCGACCCTCTTAACCGGCTGGTTTCCTCTCAACGGTTGGTTTCATCCCAACAGTTGGTTTCATTCCAACGGTTGGTTTCATCCCAACGGTTGGTTTCACCCCAACGGTTGGTTTCATCCCAGCGATTGGTTTCATCCCCTTCGCCCCCCGGTCCCCTGCCGTGTTCCAACGGTTGGTTTCACATCAACGGTTGATTTCACCCCAACGGTTGGTTTCGCATCAACGGTTGGTTTCACTCGGGCGGCGCCGTGCCCCACGTGCCCCCGCTGGTTCCCGGCCCAACGGTTGGTTTCATCCCAACGGTTGGTTTCAACCCCAACGGTTGGTTTCATCCCAACGGTTGGTTTCACATCAACAGTTGGTTTCACCCCAACGGTTGGTTTCACCTCTCACGTGCGCGGGTTCCCCCAGTGGTTTTCCCAACGGTTGGTTTCACCCCAAGGGTTGGTTTCATCCCACGGTTGGTTTCACCCCATCGGTGGTTTCATCCCAAAGGTTGGTTTCATCCCAACGGTTGGTTTCATCCCAACGGTTGGTTTCAATCACCCCAACGGTTGGTTTCATCCCAACGGTTGGTTTCAACCCCAACGGTTGGTTTCACCCCAACGGTTGGTTTCACCTCAACGGTTGGTTTCATCACAACGGTTGGTTTACTTACGTCAACGGTTTGTTTCACCCCAACGGTTCGTTTCTCCACAACGTTCGTTTCAGCCCAACGGTTCGTTTCTCCACAACGGTTTGTTCCACCCCACTGTTGGTTTCATTCCAACGTTGGTTTCCTTCAACCTTGGCTTTCACTAACGGTTGGTTATCTTCATCCCAACGGTTGGTTTCACCCAAACGGTTGGTTTCATCCCTCGGCGTTCCCCCCACTCCCCAACGGTTGGTTTCATCCCCAACGGTTGGTTTCACCCCAACGGTTGGCTTCCCCATCCCATTTGTTTTTTTCGCGTGTCCCCACTTTTTTCACATTAACGGTTGGTTTCACCCCGACGGTTAGTTTCACTCCTACGGTTAGTTTTACTCCTACGGTTGGTTTAGCCAACGGTTGGGCTCCACACCACGGTTGGTTTGGCCTTCGACAGTTTGGTTCCAGCCCAACAGTTTAAATTAGCCTTCAACGGTTCGTTTCACCCCAACGGTTGGTTTCACCCCGACGGTTGGTTTCACCCCAACGGTTGGTTTCACCCTAACGATTGGTTTCATCTCAACGGTGGTTTCACCTCAACGGTGGTTCATCCCAACGGTGGTTAGCCCAACGGTGGGCATCCTTACCAGTGTTTTCCCACGGCAGGTGCCCCAACCAGTTCGTTTCGCCATCACGGGGTCCCGACGGGCCCCGGCCCGCCCACGGGGTCCCGGTTGGTTCCCACGCCCCCCGCCCCACGCCCTCAACGGTTGGTTTCACCCCAACGGTTGGTTTCACCTTCAACGGTTGGTTTCAGCCCAACGGTTGGTTTCACCCTAACGGTTGGTTACAGCCCCCGTTCACCCCAACGGTTGGTTTCACCCCAATCATCCCAACGGTTGGTGCCTTCCAAAGGTTGGTTTCTTCCCAACGGTTGGTTTCACCCCAACGGTTGGTTTCACCCCAACGGTTGGTTTCATACCAACGGTTGGTTTCACCTCAACGGTTGGTTTCATCCCAACAGGTTGGTTTCACCCCAACGGTTGGTTTCACCCCCCTCAGCCCAACACACACCCCCCCCCCCCCCCCCCCACCCCAACGGTTGGTTTCACCCCAACGGTTGGTTTCACCTCAACGGTTGGTTTTAGCCCCAACGGTTGGTTTCACCCCAACGGTTGGTTTCACCCCACGTTCACCCCAACGGTTGGTTTCACCCTTCCCCAACGGTTGGTTTCACCCCAACAGTTGGTTTCAGCCCAACGGTTGGTTTCAGCCTCAACGGTTGGTTTCACCCCAACGGTTGGTTTCACTTCAACGGTTGGTTTCACCCCAAGGGTTGGGTTTCATCCCAACGGTTGTTCTCCACGGTTCACACACAGGTTTCGCCCAACGTGGCTTCACCCACGTGGTTTCCCCCAGGGTCCGTTTCATCCCAACGGTTGGTTTCATCCCAACGGTTGGTTTCATCCCAACGGTTGGTTTCATCCCAACTGTTGGTTTCACCCCAACGGTTGGTTTCACCCCAACGGTTTCCCCCAACGGTCGGCTCACGTACGGTTGGTTTCGTCACCGGGGACTCACCTCAACGGTTGGTTTCATCCCAACGGTTGGTTTCACCCCAACGGTTGGTTTCACCCCAGCGGTTGGTTTCACCCCAGCGGTTGGATTTCAACCCCAACGGTTGGTTTCACATCAACGGTAGGCTCGCCCCACCCGGGCAAGGGCAACGGTTGGTTTCACCATCAACGGTTGGTTTCAGCCCAACGGTTGGTTTCATGCCCAACGGTTGGTTTCATCTCAACGGTTGGTTTCATCCCAACTGTTGGTTTCATCCCAACTGTTGGTTAGCCCCACGGTTGGTTTCACCCCAACGGTTGGTTTCACATCAACGGTTGGTTTCACCCCAACGGTTGGTTTCATTGCGAAGGTTGGTTTCATCGGTTGGTAAGATCCCAACGGTTGGTTTCACGGTTGGTTTCACCCGGGCGTTTTGGTCTGGCGTCAACCAGTCTTCGTTTAGCCCCCAACGGTTCGTTTAATTGCCAAAGTGGTTTCATCCAACTCGTTCATCCCAACAGTAGTTGCCTCAACGGTTGGTTTCACCCCAAGGGTTGGTTTCATTCTATCGGTTGTTTTAGCATCCCAAAGGTTGGCTTCATCTCAACGGTTGGTTTCATCCCAACGGTTGGTTTCATCCCAACTGTTGGTTTCACCCCAACGGTTAGTTTCATCCCAACGGTTGGTTTCACCTTACATTTGCCACGGGTTCCCCCAACGGTCGCTTTAGCCAACGTTGTTCCACCTCAACTTTTCCACCCCAACGTGTTTCACCCCAACAGCTCGTTTAGCGCCCCAACGGTTGGTTTCACCCCAACGGTTGGCTTCACCTCAACGGTTGGTTTCACCTTGACGGGGTGGTTTCACCCAACGGTGGCGCCGCCCCCCAACGGTTGGTTTCACCTCAACGGTTGGTTTCGCCGACCGGTTTGGTTTAACGCAACGGTGGTTTAGCCAACGGTTCGGCCGCGGTTGGTTTCACCCCCAAACGGTTGGATTCACCTCAACGGTTGGTTCCACCCCAACGGTTGGTTTCACCCCAACGGTTGGTTTCACTCCTACGGTTGGTTTTTAACTCTCAACGGTTGGTTTCATCACGTGTCCCCAACGGTTGGCTTCACCTGCGGGCTCTTTGCAAGGGTTGGTTTCACCCCAGTGTTTCTCCATCGGTAGTTTCATCCCAAAAGGTTGGTTTACCCGGATAGTTTCATCCCAACGGTTGGTTTCACCCCCTTCCCCCCCCAACGGTTGGTTTCACCCCAACGGTTGGTTTCACCCCAGCGGTTGGTTTCACCCCAACGGTTGGTTTCACATCAACGGTTGGTTTCACCCCAACGGTTGGTTTCATCCCAAAGGTTGGTTTCATCGGTTGGTTTCATCCCAACGGTTGGTTTCACCTCAACGGTTGGTTTCAGCCCAACGGTTGGATTCACCTCAACGGTTGGTTCCACCCCAACGGTTGGTTTCACCCCAACGGTTGGTTTCACCCCAACGGTTGGTTTCACCCATCTTTTCTCAACGGTTGGTTTCACCTTAACGGTTGGTTTCACCCCAACTTGACGGTTTCTTAGCAACGACTTCATCGCCCAACCATTTTCCCCCCAACGGTTGGCACCCGCGCCCCGCGGTTGGTTTCATCACAACGGTTGGTTTCACCTCAACGGTTGGTTTCATCCCAACGGTTGGTTTCATCCCAACGGTTGGTTTCACCCCAACGGTTGGTTTCACCCCAGCGATTGGTTTCACCCCAACGGTTGGTTTCACATCAACGGTTGATTTCACCCCAACGGTTGGTTTCACATCAACGGTTGGTTTCACCCCAACGGTTGGTTTCATCCCAACGGTTGGTTTCACCCCAACGGTTGGTTTCATCCCAACGGTTGGTTTCACATCAACAGTTGGTTTCAGCCCAACGGTTGGCTTCACCTCAACGGTTGGTTTCACCCCAAGGGTTGGTTTCATTCCATCGGTAGTTTCATCCCAAAGGTTGGTTTCATCCCAACGGTTGGTTTCATCCCAACGGTTGGTTTCATCCCAACGGTTGGTTTCATCCCAACTGTTGGTTTCACCCCAACGGTTGGTTCACCCCAACGGTTGGTTTCACCCCAACGGTTGGTTTCACATCAACGGTTGGTTTCATCACAACGGTTGGTTTCACATCAACGGTTGGTTTCATCCCAACGGTTGGTTTCATCCCAACGGTTGGTTTCACCCCAACGGTTGGTTTCACCCCAGCGGTTGGTTTCACCCCAACGGTTGGTTTCACCCCAACGGTTGGTTTCACATCAACGGTTGGTTTCACATGAACGGTTGGTTTCAGCCCAACGGTTCGTTTCACCCCAACGGTTGGTTTCACATCAACGGTTGGTTTCTCCCCACAGTTGGGTTCATTCCAACGGTTGGTTTCAGTTCAACGGTTGGTTTCACCCCAACGGTTCGTTACATTCCTACGGTTGGTTTAACGCCAACGTTTGGTTTCACCCCAACGGTTGGCTTCACCTCAACGGTTGGTTTCACGCCAACGGTTGTTTCATCCCATCGGTAGTTTTATACCAACGGTTGGTTTCATCCCAACGGTTGGTTTCATCGCAACGGTTGGTTTCACCCCAACGGTTGGCTTCACATTAACGGTTGGTTTCACCCCAACGGTTAGTTTAACTCCTACGGTTCTTTCACTCCTACGGTTGGTTTCACGCCAACGGTTGGTTTCACCCCCACGGTTGGTTTCACCTCAACGGTTGGTTTCAGCCCAACGGTTGGATTCACCTCAACGGTTGGTTCCACCCCAACGGTTGGTTTCACCCCAACGGTTGGTTTCACCCCAATGGTTGGTTTCATCTCAACGGTTGGTTTCACCTTAAGGTTGGTTTCTTCCCAACGGTTGGTTTCATCCCAACGGTTGGTTTCACCCCAACGGTTGGTTTCATCCCAACGTTGGTTTCACCCCAACGGTTGGTTTCACCCCAGCGATTGGTTTCACCCCAACGGTTGGTTTCACATCAACGGTTGATTTCACCCCAACGGTTGGTTTCACATCAACGGTTGGTTTCATCCCAACTGTTGGTTTACCCCAGCGGTTGGTTTCACCCCAACGGTTGGTTTCGCCTCAACGGTTGGTTTCACATCAACGGTTGGTTTCACATGAACGGTTGGTTTCAGCCCAACGGTTCGTTTCACCCCAACGGTTGGTTTCACATCAACGGTTGGTTTCTCCCCACAGTTGGGTTCTTACCAACGGTTGGTTTCAGTACAACGGTAGGTTTCAC
>JASANG010000161.1:0-39624 GCA_030248215.1 Enoplolaimus lenunculus
ACATGATGTAGTGAAGCAAAGGTTTTTGTATTCCAAAGGTCTTGAACGTTTCTGCCAAGTATAATTGATTTATTTTTTCAAAACTAAATTTGATTTTTTCAAAACTGATATCTTTTACTTTTGGTTATGTTTTGTTCTGCGCGTCTGTAATAGAAAGTGAAGTTATAGACGCCAATAATCTGTATTCATTGATGTTGTTTTAGCATTGGAAGCAAAAATATCACGAAGCATCAATCGCGATACACAATCGTGAAACTAAGCTGGAAGAAGTTTCTGATCTCATTGAAAGGGTCCGTTAAAATAATATTCTTTGTTTAATATTTTGATTTGCATTCTCAAACCTATCATTAGGTCAGGTGTAATATTTAGGCACCAGTGTGAATGGTAAGCTTTGAGTAAAAAAATTATAACATATTTAAATTTTTTTCGCCTATTTTATGCAGATTTATAGGATTAATTTAAAAATATTGTGGCGATAGACTTCGGTTGTTGTTCATAGGCTTTGGTTAGTATCCGTTTTGAGTGAATTGTTCGATGTCCTGTTCCGGTTGCAGGATTTTGTTGTTGGATACAAGGCAATAAAGAGTTTGTAACGAACTGCATTTTAAATTGTCGTTTTTCATTTTATTTTAAGTTTTTAATTGTTACTGTAATTTGAGGTCATTGTTAACTGAATTACCGCTCTGAGTTTTCAATGATTCATCTGCTGTACACTCATGTTTACAGCAAATTTAATAACTTAACGTTACCATTTTATGCTGTTACGTAATCGTCTTTCAGAATCTAACAATTTTGGGTGCTACTGCAATTGAAGACAAGCTGCAAGAGGTTTGTTCATTTGAATATTTACTAATTTTTAAAGTTGTTTTCAAGTATATAACAAGAATTCCTATAGTTTATTTTGGCCTGCTGTTGTAACGTTGTTTGTTATCTAAGATTTTCATCTGAATCAAAATTTCTGTCAAGCATTTAAAGCTCATGTTGCAGGGTGTTGTGGAAACGGTGGCATCGATATACAAAGCTGATATCAAACTGTGGGTTCTGACCGGTGACAAACAAGAAACTGCGATCAATGTTGGTGAGTACGAACCTTTGTGTCTGGTGTTTATAATCAATGGATGTCGCAATGGATAAATTTGTTTTAGTCTACTCGAACGTTTCTGGCGATATATCCATCAATCCAGCACTCTATTTGCCTATGTTTGTTGCTTGCGGGGTCAATAGCGTTTACCTGTTCTGGTTTGGAGAAAATGGGGCGGTTGTTGGTCCTATACTTTGACGTTGAATCATTTTGGAAGCATGGTATTGTTAAAGATTCTTATGTATGCAAACAATCAACTCTGCTGTCTGAACACAAAGGATTTTCTGTGAGATTTGACGGTTTTGGAAGTACACCGAGTTGATAAATGGCTGTTTACTTTGAAATAAAACTTTTTTGTGGTTTATACTTTTTCAGCTTACGCAAGTAAAGTGTTGTCGCAAGGAATGCCACTCCTGATTTTGAATAAAGATTCTTATGATGTAAGTGTCAGCATTTTATTGCATTGATTGATATGAGCCTTCTTGTATTGCCTATGGCTACTGAAAAGCGGTATCAGTACATTTTATAGTACTATTTCTAATGTTGTATACCGGTTTTGTCTTATGTACTGTTGCCATTTATATTATCCAGTGTGGAACGATTTAAACGTTAATCTAAGGATTGTCCTGGTGTTAGTCGCGGACGAAAATAATTGTGCGGGAATTGCCGTAGTTTATCATGTTTGACTTTAGAGAGTTTTGCCAAATGTATGGGAATTACTGCTGTAGTTAGCATTGCTGTGATTGTGAGCAGTGCCTGAGTATAACATTGCGGTTGCACTTCAAATTTCCGTCCGTGACAGTAATTAATTTGTTATTGCGAAATGAGTTCAACAAAAACGTGTTACTAAATAAATTTTATCTTTTCAGGAAACACGGGAAGTTTTAGCACAGTTTGTTCGCGATTTAAGCGGCGGCGCAGGTTCAACGTCGACCGCAAGTAGTAATGCAGCTTCTACGCCGCAACAGCAACGAGAATTGCATATGCAACAGTCGTTACAGGATAACGATATCGCCCTAGTCATTGATGGAAAGGTTATTTGATTGCCCTATTTTATTATTTAAATATTTTAGCCAGTTTTAACGCTAGGGTTGCGCTATACTTTTTTGATGTGCGGCGTCGTCCAGCGCTGTCCGTCACCTGTACGGCGCCGTCCGTGACCCGTACGGCGCCGTCCGTCACCATGCGGTATCGTACGCAAATAACTGACGTACGATAACCGATAACGTATGGCGACGGACGGTGACGGACGGCGATGTGCGCGCAACGGACGTTGACGCCCAGCGCCGTACTTATGACGCATTGTGATGGACGAGCCGGACGTCAAGTATAGCGCAACCCTAATGCGTCATTCCACTTCAAGCTGCGCCCAGCTTGTGGAAAATGACGGAGTAATTTTTACTTAACTCGTTTACCCAGATTTCAAGAACATTAGCCATTGCAATTAGGTAACAGGCTGTGAACAGCTAGAAGTGGATGACTCATAGGCTTGTCGCGCTTATGTTGCGTTTATTTTTGTCCATGGCGGCGATAAGTCTTCGGTTTACTGTTTCGACGTTATTCGTTGGTCGAAATATATATTTTTTCAGTGCCTTGCATTTGCGCTCAGTGGAGAAAACCGGCGCCCATTTATACAGTTGGCCATATCTTGTCGGGCAGTGATCTGTTGCAGGTAACTGAAGTTTTGTTTTTGACTATAATTTTTACACCGCGTCTAGTTGCTATATGATTATTTTGGTTGTTACAAATAGTTTTGGCGCTGTCTCAGTCTTTGCTTTCTCGTTCTCTTAAAAAGTGCCGTTGTTTGTAGTCGGTACTTCGCGAGTCTGTTCAGAGTTATTTAAGTGTCTTGCGTTCAAATTACGGCGCAACTTTTTATGAAAATGTTTAGAATGATGACAGGGTGCAAAGCGGAACTGGATTATACCGGAATCGGAACAACAAATTTATACCGGAAGCGGAATCGGAGCTACAAATTTTGTGACAGTACGGATAATTTGCATTCAAAGTAGAATATTATTTTAGGATGTCTGTTAGCTGGTAACGATTCTCGAAAACATCGTATGAACAAATTGACAGTCAGTTTTCGGCCCTGGAAAGCTAAACTACAAACAATTATTAGTAACTTAACTCATCGAAAACAATTTAATAGATACATGGTGCAGAATTTTTATGCAACATATCCCAACAAGTAGGTCTGAAATCAAAATGTGGAAATTCCGATTCCGATTGATTGTGCAATCGGAATCGGAAACGGAATTCGTTTTGAATCGGAATTCTAATCGGAATCGGAATTCCGATTGCACCCTGAATGATGAATTATTTGACAGTTTTTACGATTTAGTTGAGTTATTGCCAGGGTCACTCCGATACAAAAAGCAGAAGTTGTCGAGCTTGTACGCAAATCTGTGGGAGCTATTACACTTGCGATTGGCGACGGCGCCAATGACGTTGCTATGATACAGGTTGTTTTCTTTTTTGCAATTTTTTGATATCTTCGATCATTTTGTAATTTAATTCATTCGTCTATTTGCACGGCTGCAAGTCCGCGGTTGACTTCGATTTTAAAGTTATCAAGGTTTACTCTAAAATGGTACTAGGATATTGTAAAGAGCTTTTTATTGTCAAGACCTGATGTCTATCGAAACTGAATGTTGACCAAAATGTTATATTACTCTTCTGCTGTTGAATGTATCAAGTTTGTGTTTTGGTATTTCAGGCTGCGCACGTTGGTATTGGAATTAGTGGTCTCGAAGGCTTGCAAGCTGCGTGTGCGTCCGATTATGCAATTGCTCAGGTGCTCTTTGATGTATTTTGTAATCATAATATTTGGAGTGGCGATATGCATTTTATCACGGACTAAGTTAGAGATGATGGCCGATATGCATTTTATCACGGACTAAGTTAGAGATGATGGCCGATATGCATTTTATCACGGACTAAGTTAGAGATGATGGCCGATATGCATTTTATCACGGACTAAGTTAGAGATGATGGCCGATGTGCATTTTATCACGGACTAAGTTAGAGATGATGGCCGATATGCATTTTATCACGGACTAAGTTAGAGATGATGGCCGATATGCATTTTATCACGGACTAAGTTAGAGATGATGGCCAGTTATATGTTTTCATACTATCATAACTGTTGTAGGCATGTTGTGTTCACTACTTATTTTCATAATTAAATCTAATAAACAGCTCTCATCTAAGTATTATAGTTGTTTTAGTTTCGTTTCCTCGCAAAGCTATTGTTTGTTCATGGTGCTTGGAGCTATCATCGTATGGTCAAACTGATTTTGTATTCGTTTCACAAGAATATCTGTTTGTATATTATTGAGGTACTTATGTGAATAGTCTAAAACAGAAGAATCATTAACTGTAACAATTGATATATTAAAGATCAACTGTCGGTAGGTTTTGCTTCGAATTAGTAGCCGTATTCTCAAGTGTTTGTAGCACCTATCTTCAGCGTGTAATGGAAGCCGTATTCGTCAATGTGCCTGGCAATGATCGCCTGCTAGTAATAGGTTTTCAAACGATCAGCATCAACCTAATGCTGATCTCAAAGTAGGCACCTAAGTAGAACTAGCAAAACATTGAAATTCTGCTGAACTTCGAAATTCTGTATTTACTATTTCTAATATAAGACATGTCACCAACAGGTGATAGTTGCTACACACATTTAAGAATACAGATAATAGTGTGAAGTAAGCGGTCATCGTGTAATTATTGGTTTATTGTAGGTTTCGTTCAGTATTTTCGAAGGGTCTTCAAGCTGGCAACATTTTAATGTTCTTTATGATTGGTTTGAATATTTGGTAAATTTGGAAAATGAGCTGTATGATTGTACGTATTATGTTAGCTCAAATCTGGAACTTGTATTTATTGTGCTTTTGATTTTAGTTGTGGTTTGCAACAGTATCGGCGTGGACTGGTCAAACACTATTCGAACGGTGGAGTATAGGCATGTATAATGTGGTATGTTTCATGACAAAATAGTAAAATTAGTTTTATAATCGCAGTGTGATTTATATTTTGAGTATCATTATAATATAAGTATTTCGACTAAAAATTAACTATCTACTTATAGTGGCGCTATGTTTGCCGCAAGCAAATAGTATTTTGGGTTGAGCTCAGTGCTTCCCCCAATCTACGTTTACGTCTTGGACGTATCTTAGGTTGTAAATTTAGGCATTTGGTTGAGGTTTAGCTCTCTTTGTCTTGTATTTCAGAGATATTTGTCTTATATTTCGGAAATATTTGTCTTAATCGTTCAGGAAACAAAGTTTTGAATTTCAGAGTTTGAAGTCTGAAAAATTTAAGACATAAAAGTCTGGAATTCAAGACATATGTACATAATATATGTCTGAAGTCCGCATCAAGACATAAATGTCTTAAATTTTAGACAATATTTCTTGAATATAAGACAATTTATTTTGTGTGTACAGTTAACAATTATTACTTATGGTAAACTTTAAACAACGCGGTCTTGTAGTGAAGCAATGCATTGATGCTAATTGTTTATTTATTTATTTATATATCGAAGTTTTTGGTTATTTTATTATTTCTGATTGCAGATGTTTACTGCTGCTCCGCCATTAGCAATTGGTTTGTTTGATCGTACAGCAAGCGCCGATACAATGCTCAAGTTCCCAGCTCTCTATAAGCTATCACAGAACCGGGAGTCGTTTAATATTAAAGTGAGAATACATTAGTTATATTTAAAATTATCGTTCATAGCTTATACCTGTAGCAAGGAGGCTTTGTGCTGGAAATATTTGCCGAAATAGCTGCATATTTAGTGTTCGAAAACCTTTTGACTTTCTGATCTGTTTTAGAAAATGCTGTTGTTTGTGCTATTTTATTTTTTAGGTGTTCTGGTTGTGGATCGTTAGCTCTATGTATCACTCAGTACTGCTGTTTTGGCTCACAAAATTATCGCTTAGCCAAGGTAAGAATCAATAATACAAATGTGACGTTGTGTAAATGCTAATCCGAGTAGTAATTCTTGTAACCGTGACGCTACTTTATTACTTGTGCTTCTCTCAAAAACTTGTTTGACGATTTCATGTGCTTGCGTTTTACACTTTGTTTAAATTTAATGAAAATTTAGGAATATACTCAGGATATGACCTTACTGTACTTTCACAGCCCATTAATATTAATTTGCAGTGAGAGTTTTCAACAGTAGTCGTTTTTCCACCTTATTTTGTTGGTTCATATTATTGTGTCTATGTTGCCGAATTTTATAGTTTATATTATTTTGATGTGACTTAGTTCAAACTGATTGATTACAATATTTTTATAGCTGTTGCTTGGGTTAGCGGATTTACGGGTGGCTGGTTGATGCTTGGAAACACGGTGTATACTGTAAGCGAATTGTATTATTTTGTTGATTACGTTGAATTGAAACAATCAGTTAACGAATGTGCACCAGAAGTGTTTTGGTCGAACCCCTACCCCCTAACTGAATTTCAAGGTTGAGTTAATTATGACAATCTGAAGGGTTGCGAAAAATTATGCTTTGTTGGTAATAAGCTTAGCAGTGTTTTACGAGTCGTAGTACGAAAGTATTACTGCGTCCAAGGGGCGTAGCCGAGGAGGGAGGGTGGTTTACGAGGTTATTTGCCGTTTTGGGTTTTTTGTTAAGGGGTTTGAGGTAGTTTTTTAGTTTCTATCTCACGAATCCTCCGTACCAATTCTTCATGGAGCGTAACCCTACCGAAGTTCCGAAAACCAGGCTACCACAATAACAACTGCATCATTTTGTGGTCACCTGTCCTTCTGTGATTATGGTTTGTTTTTAGTACGTCGTTGTCACAGTATGTCTAAAAGCTGGTCTTGAGATTGATGCGTGGACATGGGTATGTAATCTGGAAAATATTTTTTGACGTCTAATATTATTGTTCAGAGATTGGTGATGCTTGTGTCGAAGCATCTGTATAATAACTTATTCAGCATAGCAATAACGATGCTTCATATTTGGTTTTTGGATTTGTCTGGCGCTGTGAAATTTGTTTCCGATTTGGCCCAACTGTGAAATAATAATATAAAGTGCCTTATTGTGCTGTGTGAGCTTCGTGACGACATCAATGCTTGAGTCACTGATAGCATTATACACTCTTGTAGTATTTAAATATTGTTGCATTGTACTTTTCAGCTTACTCATCTTGCAATATGGGGAAGCATCGCGGCGTGGTTTATATTCTTAGCGATATATTGTAACGTATGGCCGATAATACCGTTTGCTCCAGATATGGCTGGAATGGTAAGCGCTTTAGGGGTCGGGTTCGCTGGAAACGTCAGCCAGATACAGATGAATTAAAGTGTAAAATGAAACATTATGAAATACAGCAATACATTATTGAATATTAGTAGCTATAATATTGTTTGCATATTATTGTGTTTTGTCGTGGCAGAGTTTTATGTGAAAATTGTGGAATTAAGGAAATTGAAATCCGATCGCTTTGACCCAGCTTCAAACAGTAGCTTTTTTGATTATAAATTTTGATTTGAACATTTTATTTCAGGATCAGATTATGTTCAGCTCTGGTATATTCTGGATGGGTCTGTTTTTGATACCTATTATGACGTTGATGTTCGATTTTGTTTACAAAATGTATGTTCAACTAACGAACCGTAATACATCAAATCAACAGCAGAACGCTATTTTTTTAATACGATTTAGTTAATTTGAAAGCGTTCTTTTACAAAGCAGTGGGTGGTTTGCCGAGGTGACGCCACAAAAATATTTATTAATAAATTTGTATGCGTTGCCGACAGCAGACATTCAAATATGTTGTCAAAAAATAAAGCGACCCGTAAATGTGAAATAAAAAATAAGGTTAAGAGTGTTCACTACTGCACACGATTGTTACGTTGTATTTCGGAATTTGAGCTTCTAAAAGCATAGTTTAGTAAATACCAAATAGTTTAAGTAATTGTAATTTATCGTTTAATATAACATGGGGTCGTCGCTATACATTACTGGATCATTGTGCATGATTGAAGTAGGCTTAGGCTTAAAGTCCGTACTTTTTAATTGGTTGGTTTGTAGCGAAATAGCCGCCGCACACTTGAATAAGTGAGTTGTTTTTGTCTTTATTACTTCAGAGTTCGTCGGACATTGTTCAAAACTATAGCAGATGAAGTTCGTGAGCTTGAATTATGCCAGATTGATCCTGCATTGATTATTCCGAAGTTGACTCGGCGCAGGTATGTACATACGTTCATGATTAGTGCAGTAGCAGACAGAATTGAGTGCGCAGTAATCGCAGTTGCGTTTGCGGTTCCTGTTTTATAATTGAATTTTCTTTGCTCGCGACCATGTACCAATCGCGTGTGCGAGTGATTGCGCGCGTCCAAGAAACGACCAATTGCGTTGAAACCCGCTGTTCGGAATGTGATCACAATAATATTGCACTTAATTCTATCCGTTGCTGTAATTGTGCACAGTGAGTGTCGTGAGTGTCTTTGTGCCTAAGTGATAATAGTTGTAGTAATCTGTAGTTATGCATGCAAAAGTAAAAATTCAACCGCTTTCTAATGTGTTCCCCCTCTTTAATACGAAGAGCTGAGAATGGTTCAATATGCGGATTTGCTGACACGCATAATGGTTCGTTGAATTAACACAGTACTTTGCTTCAGTAGTTTGTTGTAGTTTGAGTGGCGTGTAATACTGTGTCTCGTTTAGTGCTAAAATCCAGTGTATTCTTGCAAACATGGTAGCGGTTTGTAGTACCAAATTGCATAATCCTACCATGTACTTTAGTTCCGTACGTATATATTTATTTCTGTTATATTAAAATTTAAATTTGTTTCCTATTTTACGTGAGTGACTAGCATATTTTGTGTAGACGTTTGCTTTATTGTGTTGCTTTGTAGTGTTCAACGGTCATTATTTCGTTGATGTTCGGGTGATGTGATCGTGTGTTTTGTTTGCTTTAACAAATAGACACCTACATATTATATATCTTGAGTTTTTAACGCAAGAATTAACCCAAGAACAGCCGCGAAACGTTTCTGCTTCACGCTTATATTATTTTTGCACACGCGTTATTTCAATAGCTAAATGTGCACTTGAGTTCTGAAATTGTATCCTCAAACATTTGTGGCATCATGACCAGTTGGCGGTAAGTCTTGTAGTTTTCAAACCAGGATGTGATGTATCGCTGACTGGTGATAACTTCTATATGTATTTGAGAACACGGTTACTGTTTAAAGACAGCAATTGATGCGCATGGCTCATGGTAATACGGACGTTAGCTGTCTACGACGTCTTTTGGGAACAAGCTCAACTTCTGCGGCTACCTCAGACCAAACCGAGGCCACTTTTCATGCCAACGATGAAGCCGCAATGTCGTGTATGCAATCGAAACACGAGGCATTATTGCAGCCTGCGGAGATTATTACTCAGAGAGGTCGACGACTAGACGAGTGAGTCGGCAGTATTCAGTTTTTAAGCTTAATCGCTATCGATGCACAGGTTTTACCTGATCCCGGTTCCGGTCGGTACTGGGGGTCGTGGCCAACAATTAATTTGCCCGAATCGAACCGGTGCCAAATTTTGAGTGCTATTTTTATTCGGCTCGTTGCGAACAGGTATTTTGGACGAAACAGAATACATTCGTTGAGCAATTTATATTGGTTTCGGTTGGTACTAGACTCGGCCCCGGTAAAAATGTCGATCCTGGGGCAACTCTTAATTCAAATATAATTCAACCTTGTCGATGCATTAAGATATGTACATGAAAATGAATTCGTAAAATCTAATTATCTGTCACAATTATAGCTGACATCTAACGTCGTATGGGGTGTGGAAAGTGTATATACAGGGAACATCAGTGCATGGTACCTTATACCTCTGTAGTGTTATGTAGGGGTATTTTCTTGAGTATGGTCAATCTCGGTTCGTGGACGAATTTTTTAACGTACGAGGCAGAATTGAACGCGGACACTGGACAATGGATCATTTTCAACAGCTTAACAAATCATTTCCCGCGGATATCCTCCGGTAAAATCCCACTCTGATCCTAATATCTATTGCTTTGGAATAGAACGTTCGTTAGGTTTCAGCTGTTTTTTTGTTACTCAACCCTACTTATTTCGATTGGGAAAAATCACGAAAAATGCCAAGGTTTGGTGTTATGCGTCAAACAGTAACGTTGTTGGTTTTTGCTGTACTTTCAGAAGAAACACAAACAATTATTTGTTGCAACATGAATACCATTCTATTAATATTGAAAGCCTAAGCCTAAGACTGAGGATAAACTGAATTGTATTTATACATCGTTATGGCTTTTTTCCAATGTACAAGAAATGGACGCGTACAATGATGAATTTGGCGATTTAAATCTAGAAGAACAGCAGGTACGCAGCATCTTAACTCAAACTGACGCTAAACAACAGATTCGACAACGAAATTGCTTGTAACACAACCATGAAAATACATAACTTTAAAACGTGCTTAGGCTAACGCTTAGGCTTAGGCTTAGGTTTAGGCTTTTGCTTCTGTTTCAGGTTCGACTAACTGTAATATTAAGATTGCTTAAGAAATACACGTCATTGTTCTATGAAAAGAAAATTTGCAAAGAAACGTTTGTGCTTTCGCTAACTTTTGCGCATTGCGCAAAGCTGGGAGACTAGTGAATTCTATTTTCGATTCCGATTTGAGTTCCGGTATATAACTTTAATGTTCCGATTCCTTTGATGAATTTGAGTTGTTTACACCTGGAGCGCACAGATAATGTTGAAAGTAAATAATTTTAACCGGTCTATTTTAAAATTACCTTCTGTTTGTGTTCTGTTAAAAGCGATCAACCACACGACTGTATTCAAAGTTCACATCTGCGTAGTTGTGATGACGCTGGTTATGATCATATGGGTGCCGCCGCTCCCGAGAGTCCACTACACGATACTACCGAACGCCGTATATCACGGGTGTTGAGGTAAAAGTTAGTTTGGTGCTGGTACGCTCATGCTTGCATCGGTAACATTCGCTTTGTTATCTTCTTTGCTTTTAAGTTTTACAGTTTAAAGTAATGTTTTAACTACGATACTCTTCTCGTTGTTTAATGATTGATGGAAGTTATCTCGCTGGTAGCATTCTTCTACGCTTTAAGTTATCCGTGAAGTGTGGATTAAGTCGTCTAATTTTTGCTTTGTGAGAATTGTAAACCAATTTAGTGTTCCTCTGAGACCCCTTTTATGGTTAGGATGTGCCGGTACCAAAATGTTTGCCAATGCCGATTTTGATTTTGAAAATATGCCGATTCCTATTCTAACTTTAATACCCGGTCGTGCTTAATGGACACATATTGTGATACAACATTACATCGTTATAAATACGAAAAATTCAACCCTAACAACCATAAAAGATTATTACGAGAACGGTTCATTTGTGGTTTTATTTAATTTTGTTCAAACACAAACGCAAGAAAGATAACCAGATCGAATATCAAACACACTGATATACGCCAAGAAGTTAAAATTGATATAATAACATTTCAATTCACAGCTAATTGCTGCAAAAAGTATCGGCATAGAATCGGTACTTTCTTTGTAGTGCCGATGCGGATACTCAGGAAACGTGACAATTATTATTACCGATGCCGTCGCCGATTAATCGGCACGCCCCTATTTTTGGATTTACTTGTGCCGTTTACCCCCCCCCTCCCGGCTCACAGTGTATTCAGCGTTTTGATTGTAACGCAAGTTGATTTTGTGAATCTGCAAAAGCGGATGAAAATGAACGCTTCGCAGGATTTGCTGCACAAATTTACTGCAAGATTTGTGTAAGTTTGGCGAGTATTCAGTTGCATGCGGTTGTTTTGCTACGTATCGTTTAATTATCGGTTGTTGTTGTGTCAATATTAACATCTTAACGCTTATTTGCCATTTTCCTACATGAATAGTGGTAACGGGCTGATTGAAATTACAAATTGTTTGGACTAAAAAATTTAGAGTGAAAGCGAAATTGCAGACGGTTAAATAGCAACACACGCCGTGACACGGAAGGGTTGCGCTATACTCGACGTGTGGAGCCGGACGCGTCCGCGTGCCGCCGAAGACCACGAAATAGATTTTAGCTATATTTTTGTTCGCAACGCAT
This sequence comes from Enoplolaimus lenunculus, assembly GCA_030248215.1. NCBI lineage: Eukaryota > Metazoa > Nematoda > Enoplea > Enoplida > Thoracostomopsidae > Enoplolaimus > Enoplolaimus lenunculus. The sequence goes on from JASANG010000161.1 coordinate 12,195, forward strand.
GGCGACGTGTAGCGGCAGTGTCCGGTACAGTAAACTATAGCGCAACCCTTTAGTATTATTTAAAACTGTCCCCGGCTGTACTACTATTTGCTCAAGCAGTTTTAACTGTAATATTCAGTAAAGGGATATAGTCAGTATTTCGTTTGAGATGGGTATAATTCGATTTAATGGTTTTGTTGCGAGCGACAAAAATTGTTGTTGTGGACAAGAACGTACAGGTTACACTGAAGCCGGAGTCAAAGTGTCAGGTTTACGTAAGTTGACAACTTATGTCAATACGTAAATTTCGAGCAAAATCAAATAAACGCCGAATGCCAGCCATTGTCATAACAAGAAAGTAACCGTTTGGCTTTATGTTAATAAAGCACCGTGAGTCTTCAATTTCAATTAGACTAATGCGAGTATGCCTGGATACTAAATTTGTAATCTTATCAAATTTAGTCAACGACGTAAGCGTTTACTTAAATTAAATACGCTTTTAAAAACGACAAAATCGTTAAGTAATTACTTAGCTCGTACTTTAAGTACCAAGTGATACTTAAGTAGGGTTTCGGAAACACAACCATTGTGTGTTATGCAAATTTTTAACCAATGGTTGTGGTTTTAGACAATAAATTTGTATTAATTGCATTTTCAAGCAATCTTGGAACAGTTTCAACTTTAGTTTAAACGAATGAGGAAACAAACGCGTTCAAGTTGAATTGATTATTTGTCATCGTTTCGCGTGTTTAAACGCTACTGAATGTGTTTTTTGTATTTTACTACAAATATGGACCTATCGAACAAAGTTGTGTAAATCGGTCGTATTTTGTTTCGGTAGGTCATGCATATTTCGCTAGTGAAAACCATGTATAATTAAGTACAATTTTTAATCTGGTCGCAGCCGTGTGCCTCCATACGCCACCAAATCGCCAATATTTGTGTTAGTAACGCATAGCGGCGTTTGGCGACGCTGGATGTCGTCCAACACAGTAAAGTATATCGCAACCGTCAGCGTTGTGTTGTACTAAGTTAGATTAATACGACCAGGAGTGGATGATGTCCACCTTGCAGACGAGTGTGCAACTGCTTGGGCTGTGCATGGTACGAAATGTACCAGAACGCGTTGCATTTTTGTTCGACCACCCTCAATCAGGTGGGTAAGCATGAGATTATCAATAAAGTATGCTTCAATACACCTACCCCCCCCCCTTAAACAAGGGGGGTACAATTTGCTGCTAGCATTACTACGATATAAAACTGCATACAGACCCCCGTAAACAAGGGGGTGGGGCAAAAACGCAACGCGTGCTGGGTACAGTCTTTAATACACAGAATGCACCCAGTTGCACAATCTTGTTATAAAGAGGGATCATCCACTCTTGATGTGACGAAGAGAGCGTCGCTTTGCGTTGATTTTAAAATTTTGATCTGTCATGATATTTTTGATCAAATGTTGATATTTTTTCGAACTTTTATGTTTTAAATTGAAACACTTATTAGTTTATTTAAGGTATGTCATATTTGCAGATTTTGTGTTCCGTAATTAAATTCGTAGATACGGTCGTATATATATATATGTAAATATTGCCAAATAGCAGTAGTATTTTCAAACACAAGCGAACCTTGGTGATAAAACGTAAATTCCATTAAGATTGGCGTTTGAAAATTTTTTTAAGTTAAACAGTTGTTTGCGAATTCAAATTACCGTTGATATTTGGATTCGCGAAACTTACAAAATCTACGCTTCCAACTGTAAATATGGCCAGCGCATCTGAAGCTTGGACCAAGGCAACCGTTGTAACATTAGGTTCTTTCTAGGCTCCAGGTCGATAGGCTAAAAATGTTTGTTGCTGTATGATGCATTAGAATGCTTAATTTAACTTTTAACCAATCAGTTGTTGGCGTTTAAAAGTAACGCAAGCAATAATTAATATCATATGATTTTTATTGTTTTTTTTTGTGTTTTTTTCAACAAACCCTTGCTTGCGAATTGGAATCTTGTACACAACTGATAATAACATAAAGAAGCTGAATAGGTTTATAACAGAGTCAGTAAGATTCTAACGTAGACTCTAACTTAGTTATCCTAGTTTTCAGAGACTATGTAACGGAGCAACTGTGTCTAAACACCTCAAGGTCTCTATCAACGGATATCTATCTATCTACACCATCAAGAGTGAATGATCACTCTTGGACCAAGAGTGTGCAATACGTTCTTTTGTACACAGAATGTATAACCAGTTGTACACTCTTGTTATTATGCACTCTTGCGCCACAAAATACAAATCTACAGCTTGGCCTAAGCCTAACTTTTGCCAAGCGTGAAATTGTGAAAAATTGTGAAAAATTGTATGAACAAAGCATTTAACAATCGAAATAAAATTTGCAGCAGGCAAAATTTGGAAACATTTCGAAAATAAAATTGAAAACAGCTGGAAAATTGGCCGAAAATAGCAGCGACAGCTACAGTTACGTGTTTTCGTGTTTGTTTCAAGTTATTTTTTATTTATTTATTCATTCATTTATTTATTGATTTATTTATTTATTTTATTTATTTATTTATTTTATTTTATTTATTGATTTATTTATTTATTTATTTTTTATTTATTTATTTATTTTTAGCTTCAAACTATCCGAAACAGCACGACTGCTTCGACACATGTTTCGTCGATCGCCATCCGGTATTACAACTGACCGCGATGCAAGACGTAAGTAATTTTGTGTTTTGATTGTAGTCAAACCCGTTGCTGGCTACTGATTGACTCCGCTTTGGTTACAGCAAATTCTACACAACTTGAACGATTTAAGCTGCTGTTTTGAAAAGCAAATAGGAGATTGGTCTGGTCGTTTTGCGTTGTATTAAACGTATAGCATAATCAACTTAGCGAACAGTGATGCTAAAATTGGTTCAGTGTTCACCAAAAAAGTGTATATAACATGTTGTAATTCACAGTTCAACGCCAGGGTTAAGTTCAACGGTACCTTTTGGTTCGATGAGACTATTGCGCAGCTGGCAAAATTGTCGTGCAAAATTTGGATTCTTAATGCTTGTGACGTATTTTTTGACAATTTGAGTATTGTTTAGTAACTCGTAGAACATTGACGATGGCAATGTGGAATGTTATTAGGTTTTTAAAATAAAATTCCGCCAGTGGGAAGTTTTCGAAGATGTTAGCGAAATAAACAACAGTAAGAGTAGTTGTGCTATACTTTACTGAGTCGGACGCCGGCGCGCGCTGCCGCATACGGTCATGTATAGTGAAAAGTTTGACTGCGTCGCTCGGCGGTGGTGGGCGACGGCGTGCGGTATCATTATTGTCGTGCCGCGCGCCGACGTTCGGCGACGCGCAATGAGTATAACGCAACCCCTAACGGATTCGTAACCAAGATTAAACGGATTCGTAACCAAGATTAAACGGATTCGTAACCAAGATTAAACGGATTCGTAACCAAGATTACATGGATTCATGAACATGGGTACATTTTGTGTGTCTAAATTTTTAGATGGGTACGCATTCTCGCAAGAAGAATACGGAACAGTATCTCAAGCGGACGTTATCCGAGCGTACGATTCGACGAAAGCAAAACCGGAAGGAAATTGACCGATTGCGCAATTTGGCCATTTGGCACCGGTGACTTGTTTTGGGACCGTGATGTTGTTTTTGTGTTCGAAGAATGTTTGTTAAACAAAAACGGGTTGTTATGGCGTTCACAAGGTACAAGTAGATCCAGATGGATGTTTTTTTGGTGTGAAACGTCTCTGGATTGTCGTATTTGATTAATATGGTTTAAGTTAAAACGTGTTTTGGCGTATAGTAATGAATGGTAGGATTAATAGCCGTAGTCGTTAAAGCTTCGCTGTATCGTTAGGAGGATATGAAGTATACATGACACATTGGCGCTATTGTAAGTACGCGATTATCCGGTCTATTATGCAAACTGCAATATTGTAACCAGAATACTAACGTCGGTGTCGATTTCTTAAAGACAGTTGTTTTTTTTTACTTATCGGCAAAATGTCCTATAAATACGCTTGATCTGCAGTAAGCTTGTAGTCATGTCGCAATGTTTTATTAGCTATTAGTTTTGAAAGTACATAGCTACAGCAAATTCTAGATACAACACAAAATGTGAAACATTAAGCTTAACTCAAGCTGTAACTCAGTGACCGCCCCCGGTGACCTAAGAAATTTTGGTCGGAATCTGTTCGATACATTTGTAGATCAGCGAAAAATTTAAACAGCGGTGTCAATAGTTGGATTGATGTTAATTATGAACGCCTGATCACTAAGCCTAAACCTAAGTGTCCCCGGTTTCTAAGTCGACCGGTCTCGATGTCCTAGCAATAGGCAGGCTTTTATAATTAGCATGGACTACAGCGGTTGTATTCGTGTAGTGAACATCTTTTAATTGTATATTTCTGTTGAGTTTAATAGATATCGTTGTATTTGTGATATTTTGAGCACACTTGCTACCTGTTCATCGTAACCACTTGCCATCGCTGTCCTCGTTATACGGGCTCGTAGCCAGAGGGGGCCAGATATGGCTCAGCCGCCCCACCCCCATGAACAATTTTGGTTCTTTTCAACCTTGCATGTAAGCCATATGCGAGAACCCTTGTATGCCACTCTTTTTAGCTCCCCCCGAGCAAGGTGAGCTGGCTACGCGCCTTTGATTGGATCGTATTGTTTATGTTCGTGATTGTTGTGTGATGTAAACTTATGACTGATGTATGTTACGTTGTTTCGCACCCACCGGTTTAGAAATTTTCAGATTTTGGCATAACGTTGACGCAGACTTTGGCTTAGACTTAGGCTTAGGCTTGGATGTAAAGCTTGGAGGAAAGAAGTGTACACGTGGCGGCGACGGCTATAAAAACGGTATTCAATTTGAAAGTATACTTGGTTTTAGTAAAGAAGTTATCATGGTTACAGGATTACATTGGACTGTAAATTTGGGACGCCAATTAAATTTGCAGTTTAAGTGTTTCGAATTTGTTGTCGTAGACTTTACTGAAGGATCGGATTGTATTCTGTGACGCTGTTGCCTGCTTGAACGATCCCGTTTAAGACAGAAATGTTTTATCAAGAAGATAAGTCGAATATGTCTCGATAAACATAAGTTATTAAGTTAAGCTCGTAGTTGTATTTTGTGGCAACTTTGTGAATTTGCAGTTTGGTTGAATCGGTAATTACATAGCTACACTGTCACTGGCCCATGTATAGAACAGGGCCGGATTGTTCTCTGGCGGGGCTGTAATAGAGTCAGTTTAAGCTTTAGACTAATTTTTTGGCTTATGGTTCGGCTTAGGCTTAGTAATAGGAATAGGCTCATCCTTACGCTTAAGTCTTAGGTTTAGGCTTAGGAATAATCCCATCCTTGCGCTTAGGCTTAGGCTTACGCTTACGCTTAGGAATAAGCTCATCCTGGCGCTTAAGCTTATGCTTAGGCGTAGGCTTAGGAATATGCTTATAATACTGTTCCAGCCCTGTTCTATACATGGGCCCTATCACTTTGCATCATTACGATTGGATAGAATGTGCAGTTACTGTTTTTGCGATTATTATTGTCATTCTTTTAGCATATTATTAACATTTAAAATTTTGCCTTCCGTAATTTGTGATTTGCCGTGTATTTATCATGTATTCTAGTCATTTGTAAAAATGTATAGTATAAGTAGTTTTGAAGCCATTCCAAGCTATACTTTGAAAACGCCGCAACGGTTTACGGAAAGCCATAGGAACTGTTTGGTGTTGAAATTTGAACTCAAAGTAGGACAATTGTTTTTTTTTCATCTTATGTGAAAGTTTTAAATATTTTAGATGGTATAAGCGGTTTAGCTTGTGTATCTATACTGCCCAGCTCAGGTTCGTAAACTTGTTTGCGGTAATTGTTGGCTTCGGTGCCGCTAAACCTTGATGCTGAGGCAGATCGCAGTCAACGCTTGACGATGTATTCAGTGAATAAGTCAGGCGCTTTGCAAGTAGGAATTGTACGGAAAATTGTGTGAAGTTTGAACGTTGCTAAAAATTTATGTAAATACTTACAGATGGTTTGCTAACTGTGTAACATTTATTTAAAATTTGTATTTCAAATATTTCTGCTCGAATGAATTGAAACTTATTTATTGTGTATTGTAAATTGATTATATTGTATTGTACTCACTCAGGTAATGTGATTACTGGTGAACTGATAGCGATCTATAAGGTGTACTGTTCGTGTGGTTCGTTTTACTTTTAGGGGCGTCCAGGTTTCTGGTGGGTCTATAAAAGAGTAGGTTTAAATTCTAGAGTACATTTTTTGCTTAGACTTCGGATTAGGCTTAGGAACTCATTTTTGCGACGCTTAGGCTTAGGCTTAGGCGTAGGAATACGCTTAATCTACTGTTACGCGCCCCTAAAAGTAACATTGACCGGTCGTGTTGTGTTGTGTGCTTTTCGGTTTGTTTATAAATTGTCCGTGAATGCCATGTGTCTTTTTATTTGATGAAAAAATGTTTCGATTTTGAACTTTTTGTTAAAGTTTGCATTCAATTTTGGGCCCATGTTACTTTAAGGGGCGTCCAGGTCTCTGGTGGGTAAAAGAGTAGGTTTAGATTCTAGGTTTCACTGTTTGCATAGGCTTAGGCGGCCCATGTAAAGATCAGTGGCGGTACGTTATTCTGTGGGACTAGAATAGAGTAAGCTTACGGTTTAGACTAATTTTTTCGCCTGGCTTAGGCATAGGCTTAGGAATATGCTCATGCTGACGCTTAGGCTTTAGGCATATAGGCTTAGGCTTAGGAATATGCTTATAATACCGTTCCGCACCTGTTCCTTACATTGTCCGGCTTAGGCTTAGTCTTAGGCTTAGACTTAGAAACACATTTTTGCAAGGCGTAGGCTTAGGAATACGCTTAATCTACTGTTACCCCTCTTAAAGTAACATTGGCCCAATTTTGTTACGAAACACAAAAGCAATTGTTAAGCTCAATGCCGGAAACGAATATAAGTTGATAAATTGTGGTGTTTATCTGATACCAACGTATTCGTTACAAAGTTTTGTATACGAAACGACTAATATTTTAGCAAGCCGTCAATTGTATTATGTAACGTCACATGCCATTTAGAACAGTTTAAATTTGAAAACAGTAAAATTGAACCAGTGATTGTATTGTGATTTGAGCAGATATGAAGACTATTTGAAGATTCTTTTTAATATTTGAATAGAGCAGAACACGGTAATTCATATGAACGCAACAGTGTGCAGGTAATTTAGTTCAACTTATCTCTCGCGATAAAATTAAAGTGCAATTGGTATAAATGTTCTGGCCCATCTTGATGTTAGGGCTGTTCTGGTTTCTGGTGTGTCGAAATACCTGCGCATCAAAATAGAGTGCTTGGTGTCAGAGCAAAACCAGACGTAAATTCGGTTGTGATAAAATTTTTGCCAGAGGTTCCGGTAAATTTGGTATGAAATTTTTTGGATTTTTAAAAATGTGTTTTGTGATAACATTGTTTGCAAATTTAAAGATAATTTTGAAAGTTTCATTGCCGACATTGTTCAAAATAGAAAATTTGGAACAACGTTTTGCGAAGATTTTGCAATTTCTGTTATTATTAACATTATTCATGCAGCATTAATTTTATTTACCCAGTTGTGTTTCGCCTCTGGCAAAATTTATTTAGACCTGCTTCGGTTCGGTTTGCACCGTTTTAGGCGTCTATTCGATTCAGCCGTTTCGCCGCTACCAATCTTATGGAAATGTTAACCATATCAAGACAGCTAATGAATTTCAGTCCTGGAGTTTCGATTCCAAGAAATACAGTTTATACCTGCCATCTAAAACACCAACAACAAGTCGTCTGTAGTTGGGGGATACTTAGGTCTAGAAGCACTTTTATACGCTTAGATTTAAGCGTTGATTACGTGTCTGTACATCGGCTAATGTTTGTATTCAAGCACTACCAGTATACCGGATATCGGTTTCCTGTATAAATCGGTGTTTCCGTAATGAAAATAGCGCAAATTGCGTTTTTTTGGCTCATCGATGTGGAGATCCATATTAACTATAGGGATCCATCAACTGTAAACCCTAAAGCCTAAACCCAATAAACCTTTCTCGCAAACTAATGTTCGATTCGTATATTCAAATGATATTCCTTCTCGATAGGGTATACATGGACCATAGAAGTGTACTCAATATTATCAACGGCATTGCTCGACTTCGTCCACCAGTGTTGCATAAATCTGTTGAACAACATTCGCGATTAACGCATCCGGCATGGACGTGTCGAAGAAAATGGCATTCATTGGTGTCGTTGATTTGGTTTAATCGTTTGCAACCTGAAACATGCAAAAATGAATGTTTACTTAAATGAATCGATACAGTGCAAAAAATGATGAGTTAAATTGACTCTCTCCGAAATAGGCTGTACTGGACTATACACAAACTGAGTCAAATACGACTTAGCCGCCAGTCACACACGTCCGACTCAGTGTGTCGAAATTGAACTCTATCGCAGTCGAATTTGACTCAGATTGTGTAGTTCCGTAGAACGTATTTCGGAGAGACTCAATTTGACGCACCATTTTTTGCAGTGAAACATTTCACAGATGCTATTCAATTCACAATTCGGATGATATATAAATATAACAAAATTGAAAGTATCTTGCAGTGTACCTACAGTGTTCGTTATCCTTTCGTTTAATACCTAATTTGGTCGAACAACTGCGAATTAAATTGCTCTGCATCCAAGTTTGTGTGGCGTTGTCGATTAAGAAATGCACTTGACTTGTCTAAAAATAAAATAAGTAATAAAAAAACAACCGCGTGGCTTCAAAACAGTTTTAAAATTCAAGGACGAGTTTTTAACTGCTCTCGTGGTCCATGTATAGAACAGGGCCGGACCGCTTTCCAGCGAGGCTGTAATAGAGTTAGCTAACTTTGTTTGCTTAAAATTAGGCTTAGGCTTAGGAATACGCTTATACTACTGTTCCGGCCCTGTCCTATACATTGGCCGTTCTCGTTATACTTCAAATCAGCAGAATGATATAGGAGGAATAAGTATGTCGTCCTCGTTTACGTTTTTGACAAAGTCTGCTGGTATTTTTGTCTCAAAACAAATTGTGTTAACAAAAATTGACTGAAATTCAATAATATTAAATGTCCGGTCTTTAACTGTCGACATATTTATTATAAATTATGGACTTTATACGAACAGATATATACCTGACATTTTGCACCAGGTTCACACTGTTGTTCGAATGCGAATTTGCTGTCTTTCATTGGACCGTCACAATCCAGTCCTACACAGTTCCAACACTTGAGTGCAGTTGCATATCCTGAAGAAAACGTTGCTGCAAAAAGTTATTGCCAGAGTGTAAACGGATAGTAAAAATAACGGAAACAGAAACGGAAAACGGATATCGAAGTATAAAAGTTTCAAAAACGTTCTATTTTTCCGCCATTACAATTAAGGCGTGCAAATATTCGATGGTATTTCAAAATTTTTAAAGAAAATATGCCAGATGCATAGAGATTATGGCCAATGTGAAAGAACAGGGGCGGAACAGTATTATAAGCATATATATTCTTAAGCCTAAGCTTAAGCCTAAATCCAAACTTAAGCGTAAGAATGATCATATTTATAAGCGTAAGCCTAAGCCTAAGCCTCAGCCAAGCAAAAACAATACTCTAACACACAACCTTACTCTATTCTAGTCCCACTACATGGGCCGAAATTTTTAAGGTTTTGGATTAATTTTATAACTTTTATTTCATTATGCAATTGCAAGATAACCAAAAAATTGCCAGATATATACATGATTTATAACTAATTTTTGAACATAAAAAATAATAGAATTTTCGTTATTTCTATGACGGAAGCGGAAAGGGAAACTTATTACACCAATTCTTGCAGGAAACAGAAACGGATATCCGGTGACACGCTAATTGCTTTTTATTAATCAAAGCGAGGTAAACTTTGAACCTTGTGTTGTTTACAAACCAGGGTGTAACCAGATTTCCATTTCCGTTTTATGGAAATATCGAAATTCGTTCATTTTTACGGTCAAAAATAGTAATAAATTACGTAAATCTCTTGCAACTTTTTATTAAGATGTGCTGCAATTGTGCGAACTGAAACAAAAATTACAGTATTCATCCATAATCTTAAAAAATTTCCGGGCATTCGCCATTTTTTCATCATTAACATTTGCACGTCTCAATTGTGCTGGCAGAAAAATAAAACCTATTTGAAATTTTTATATACTTCGATATCCGTTTTCCGTTTCCTATATTTTTACTATCCGTCTACATCCTGACACAAACACAAATGGTTTTTCTTAATTTATGATTTAGAAAATGTTGAGCGTTTAGAATCAATGATAAAAGGACTAAATCTCAATCTGGCTTGTTATTGTGAAAATGCACTGCTCTACCGTCTGTACTTTTGACGAGGACATTGTCTGACATTCCGATTGCTATACAGGCCTTCATTGGTAGCAGTGTGCCATTGTGCGACACTTGCGTTAGACCAGGGTTGAGCGTCGTCACTGTAAATTCCAGTGAGTTGATTTTAACTCAGAGTGAGTTGAATTCACTCAGAAGCCTGAGCTCTGAATTAGGTCTTTCAGAACTCACCATTCTGAATTGACTGAACTCATTATGAGTTAATTAATCAATTCACCCAGAATTAAATCAGCTCAGACTGAATTATTATTTGCTGTTATTAACTCAGAAATAACCAGAAATAACTAATTCTCACTCTGAGTTAATTAAATCAACTCATTGAAGTTTACAGTGTACACAATCCAAAGGAAATATACTTTTAAATATTTTTTCAGTTTTTTCTCTAATTGCATAGAGCTTCGCTGAAGTGTCAGGGCTGATTTACAAGATTTTGTAATACCGTTTTGTACTACAAAATAGGAAAACGTGAGATCGTACGCGACAAAATTTTTTGCGATACAATGATAATGTCCCTATATACCTTATATATTTTGCACCCTCTGAAACGTATAAATCAAACAGTAAATGGTATTTCATAACTTTTGTAATCCCCCTGCAGAAATTTCCGGTCCTTCGTGTTTGATTCGATACACCGTAACGTTTTTATGCTGATGAATCCTGCTCCTTGTTTTTTAAAACGTTCCCATGTCGCCTAGCCAGCCATCGCACCTTAGTGACTAAAAACCCACTGTAAGCAACGGCGCCTGATTGGTTTATGGCAAATCAAAACGTTTCTCATAAAACGGCAAATTGTAGGTCACATTATACAAAAATTATTGCTGACGCCAAGAAACGCATCGACACTATTGACTAATCACTGCTCGTTTTAATATTTAGAGTTGATTATTTTTAATTAACCATAACATGTTGGTGCGGTGTCTGGCAGCCGTAGCTAAATTGACGATTTGGCTAATTGTTGCGGTGACTACTACATTTATTGTATATTTTAATTGTTTCGTTTTTGCTTGATCCAACATTTCCGCTGGGCCGCTATGTATATATTAGTGGTGCGTTAGCTAAAACAGTATGTACAGGTTCAAGTTGTACCCTTCGTGTTGTGAGCACAAACAATGACAAGTGGGGACACACCGTCATGGGAACCTATTGAAACTAATCCTCCCCCACCCTTTAATATCAAACGCATGTAACAAACATATTCAACCTCGGATCGCCTTATCGCTAGAAATTTATACAGATCCGTTGCTGATTTCCAATCAACATTGGGAAACGCGCCAGAGAAATTAAAATTGCACGCTGCAAAAATGGTGAGTCAAATTGCCTCTCTGTAAATGGGTTTTCGGGACTACAAAACTGAGCCAAATCCGACTCCGCCAGAGTCAAATTCGACTCACTAAACCGACTCAAATGATTTGAATCTAACTCTGACAGAGTCGAATTTGACTCACTTTGTGTAGTCCGGAAAAACCTATTTCGAAGAGAGTCGATTTGACTTACCATTTTTGTAGTGTAGCAGTACCTATTGTTTTTCATGATAGCTTAATAAAACAGAAAATGGGCTTACCTGAAGAGAAAATTACCAGCGATACAATCAGTAAAGACACGTTAAATTTCATTTCCTATTTCAAGCTAAACTTTGATTATATTTGTTAAAGAATCTGGAACTTCGGCTTGAGACAATTTATATACTGCATCTTTAATTAAACATTAACCTTCCTCATTTCATACATAATAGCAGGGTAAACGGATAGTAAACTTAACAGAAACTGATATCCGGTTACACTCTGGCATGGCATAAACTGTTGAGATGAACGCCGAAAGAACGATTTTTGATCAGGATGTACGAAAATGGGCAGCATACTGCATGCGTACTTTTAGGTACAGATCGACGCAACCGGATGTGAGACTGTCGAAGCCGAAGTTGTAATAACAAATTTTAACAAAGCCAGAACTATATACGGCCGGACGTGAATAAAGATTAAGGAAAATGAAGTTGCTTCGACTTATTAAAAGATTGCAGACGAAGACATGTGTCTGAAACGCAGCGAAGGTTGCGCAACATTGATTAAACATAAGAACCAATGAATTTAAACAAATTACGAAAGAAAAATATATTAATACAAAAAACTGAGATTTTACTGCTACTAAATTTTTGTTTTGCAATACATTTTGAACATTTACAGCAGTTGTCATGGTGTTCGTTTGTTGAGCCCCGCTCTGTAAATTAATAAAAATCAATCGTTCGATGATTGCATGCCATGACAACAAAATATATTTTTGCAGCAAATACAGTTGGCATTCAGGTAACAGTCAAGCTGCCAAATAATAAAACCTGCGTAATAGTTAGGTTAAAAAATGTAACAAATTTGTGAAGTGTATATAACTTATTAATGCACTCGTTCGAAGGCAATCATCTGCTTTTGTTGTAAAGTTTGAATTTACGTTAAATCATAAGAGCGATCTCAAATGTAAAAAAAAACTTTCGCTATCGAAAACTGTAACTGTAAAAGACGCATGTAGCACCTGGAACAGGAAATTATACATAACATGCATTAAACTGTCATATAATTTAGAAACTATCAAGTTTTAATATACCTTACCTTATACAAGTACACTTATCCCACTTGTCAGTCTGGTTAGCATTCTAAGATATATTTTACAACACCTTGGAATGCTCATAAATCCTCTTCACGATAAATTGTAAAATTATATTTTACAGAAATGACGTAGCTAGTGTATTATATGCTGAGTGTAAAGGCTTCTTGAGTTTGACTTGGCAAAAGTAAGCAGCATGTGCTAAAACCAAAGTTTGTTAGAATTGGACATTTAATGTGGAAATTTTTAGTTTAGATCTTGGGAATGTCAAGGCAGTATATTGCCAGGAATTGCCAAAGGAAATTCCTTGCGATAAGTTGGGTAGGCTAGGGTACGGCAGTTTTTATTTCTGAGTTCTCAGCAGCTGAAAATAAGGGACGCTCCAAGGAGGTTTCGAACTCGTTCGAAAGATTATCAGTTCAGTGCGCTATCCACTGAGCCACGCCGCCTCGCAATCAACTGCTTAGTTTTTCTGTTTTTATGCCTTACCAGAACCTCAACATACACATGTATCTTGGTTCTTCCATGTTTTTACCGCTTTTGCATATGAAGACAATGCATATTAGTGAAGACAATGCATATTAGGGATCGACCGGATCCGAGATCCGGATTCGGGCCGGATCTCTACAATTTTTAAGATCTGGATCCGGTAAAATATACTACCGGATCTCCGGATCCGAAATTTGATATACAAAAACATACCAAAATTGGTGTATGTATTTCAACTATGCGTACGTAATCTAATAAGCACTGTGTGAGCATTAATGCTCTGTTGGAATGTTAGGTTAATGACATCCACGTGGAGATCAGTGTTGTTGCGGAAGAAGAACAACCATAAAAATTTCAAAGACTTCTTTTTTATTTGCTGCAAGTTTTGTTGACTAATTTTGCAAAAGAATCAGTTGAACTTTTTCTATTTTATATTAGGTCGGTAAATGCAAAATTTTGGATCCGGTCGTTCCCTAATGCATATGCATCAACGTTTTACCGATGTGCAGCATTAGCATGACGTTTCATTTTGCCTCCATGCATCCGCATGTCACATTCCCGAATATACAACAGGCACACGTGTAAAAAGTTAATACGTAACGCACAATGCATATTAACTACACAGCAGGTAGTTTAGTAGACATGTGCCCCGTATTACTAAATCTCGCTGTTGGAACTACACAGGCAGCACCACTCTTTCTGTAGTTTTGCCCAAACATAAGTGCCACGGTGCGAATGAAATTCCGGTATATGTGCACAACTCACATGTATGGCATGTGACATGCGGATGCATGGATACAAGTAATACCCTCATGCTGATGCTGTACATTAGTATGTCACAGCAGTTTATGTCGTCGTTCATATGCAGCAGCAGTAAAAACATGGAAGAACCTAGATACATCTGTATAATGTTGGGGTTCTTATAAGGCACAAAAACAGGAAAAACTCAGCAGTTGATTGTGAGGCAGCGTGGCCCAGTGGCTAGCGCGCTGAACTGACAGTTTGTCGATGAAGTTTGAAACCTCCAAGGAACGTCCCTCATTTTCAGCTGCTGAGCACTTAGAAATAGAAACTGCCGTACCCTAGCCGACCCAACTTATCACAGGGAATTTCATTGGACAATTCCCGGCAAATGTACTGCCTTGAAATCCCCAATCTGCCGCTTAAACCCACGACACAAGTCAGAATCTAAACTAAAAAAGCAGTCTGTGCTTTATATATACTTACCGTGCACATATACCGGTGTTCCTGTCTTTGGAATCGGTCGTCCCGTGCTGCGAATCTAACTGGGATCCCGAATAACCGTCATTATTGTTGAATTGTTGGAGGGTCAGTTTTTAGACAACAGCAGCAGCCGCTGCTTAAGAATCACAGATGTTGTAATAGCGATCGATAATGCATTTATGTTTTAAGGTTTCCAGTCCTGTACTTGCTAAATTAGCTTTTATCATTTAGTGTCAGTTGTTACGAGTGTGAAAGTAATTTATGGCAGTTTTTCTACTGAAAATGCTCATAAATGAAGAAGATATTCGATAAATTTGGTATAAATTCAGAATTGTGGATCATCCAATCGTTCACGCAGTGATCTGTCAGTTTGATAACATAGAGGTTTCTTGTTAATATCAGTTGTATTTAATGTAAAAAAAAATTAAAAAATGGTTCTTTGTTACTGAAAATGGTCATAAAACCTGAAAACAATCTAAAAATTTAATATAATGCTTACTTTTTGAGTTCACTCTATCACACCGTGATTGCATTCATTAGTTAGAGGTTGGTTAGTAGTGCGAGTTTTGTATTTTGATTTTTAAAACAACCGTTTGTGTCGAATTTTTCCTGACTGACATACACTTCGGTATTGCTGTACAGTACAGGCAAGTTTAGTTAATTGACTACCAACCACTATGTATAATACGCGTGTAAAGTTGCTTTTATCGTTAATGTGATAAGTTGGTAGGACTCCTTACTAAAGTCTACATGCGCCAGTTTGTCATAGATAACTAAATATGTTTTGAGATTTAGGATGCCGAAAACTATTTGTATGCTTAGCCAGTGGACTGGCGTAATGTGTAGTGACGTCTGTAGCAATATTGATACATTTTTTAGGATTTAAAGGTCACATTGATGGAGACTTTGTACAGTATATAGTTAGTAGGTACATAATGGTTCTGTCTACGTACTTAGTAATGCCAAGTGTATCAGTTAGGTACGCAGTTTCGCTGCCACCAACAATTAACCGACTTTTGTATTCAACTTTATCGCGTCAAAATCGTACGATAGCGAGGCCAGAGCGACAACTCGAAAAGTTCGAATGTGATGCTGATCAAAATTACGCCTCCATCTGTTTACCTGAAGATTTAAATTTACCATCCTGTAGTGAACCCTTGCCTCGTAGTTTGATCAGTTCAAATCTAACTGAAAGTGAACAGTGTAATCGTGTTACTAGAATTTTGAAGAATAAACCTAAAAACCGTGCGAATATTCATTTGACTGATGCTGGAGAGATTGAAGGTTGGTTGAATTTTAATGTCTCAAGATAATTGATGTTTTTGCTGTCAATAGTTGATTTTTTGTCACCAATGATGTTTAACGTTTATTTGAAACGACGTTCAAGTTTGTAAAACTTTTTTGATCGACTCATTCATCGAGTATTAAAATTCCGATATATATTTAAGAATTTGATAAAATCTGTCTACATTAGATTGCAGAGCTGGTGCTGAAAGGGTTGTCAAGACATTTAGAAAATGACGATACGACGTTTCTTATTTTTAATCCAAGTAAGTGTTTCTTTATCGAAGTGTTTAGGCATTTAACGAACACCGTACTACAGGCGAGCTCAGATATTCTGTCATGTATTTTTATTTTGAATTTCGGATGTGTAGGTCAAGTCATCTTTTGTATTTCTACTTCGTACAACGTTAACGAATATTTTTACTTGTTAATAGATGGAATGGTATGCTAATGCATTGTGCTAGATTGCGCATGTCGTCGAAATTATGCGTGAACATTTTATTTACTAGCATTCATTTTGTTTGTTAAAGCATTAAGTAAAGTTGTTATGGTGGTATATAGGTTTGTATTTTTTGTATAGATGTGATAAGTAGTTTTGCGACAAGGTTGGTACTAATTTATGAGCAGTTGGTATCAAAGCTTTTCAGGTGTTATGTTACGCCTATTTATGTTTCAGGATACTCACTAATACCTCAAACTTTGCTTGCAAATAATGCTCGAAATCTGATTGTCTGCGAAGCGCGGCCGTATATTGCAGCTCATTGGATTGTAAGCGAGTAATACATTTGTTTTCAGTTAAACCCTATTCACACGTGCTGTTCTGCGTGCAATTTGCAGCTGCAAGTTCTCGCAGCAAAAACTTGCACGTGTGAATAGGGCTTTATTTTTGCGCGGTATATAATTTTTGTTTATTTATACTTATGTAATGAACGCTGGAAACGGATAAGTTTCATGTTTTTGGTTTAACGGGAAATTGAAGTTCTTTAGCTTTGTGTTCCTGACGGTGTTTGAACGCTTTACCGTCGGCGTACCAATTCTGCTAGTCGTTCAGGTTTCGCTGTCTGATTTCTCACTATAATTCTGGCTGTCCGTGTAAATGTACTTATTTTAGCGATAAATGTATACACGTTTTGACCAATTTTGACATTTTACACAAATTCAATTTATCTGCTTAATTTTACATGTAAAAGTTACTACTGATTGACCATCATTGCGTGTTTTTATTTTGTTTTGGGACGGAATCCGGTCAACATTAAAATTTTGTATCATGAGAAGTTTAATTGAGATAGGTGTTTACGTTTCGTTAGCTCTAGGTTCTTAATGTTGGTTTTTCAGTAATTCTGGTAGGTTGGTTTGCATAATAATTTCCAGGATGCGACAGAGTATCTGGCTGCGGGTAAAAACTGTAAAAAATTGAAACCATGTGTATTTATGCCAACTACCATGGAACTGATTGACTCACTTGTATATATTTTTCTATCATACAGGTAATGTAAATGTTTGCATGTGCTGCTATACGTTCACAATCTTTATTGGGTTACAGCAAAGCTGGAAAACTTCATAAAGATGAGCAGTGTGGTAAATTGTAATTACGGTTGCGCCCTGGTATTTACAATCTCAGTATTTAATTCTAGTCCATGTTATATACAGATTCTGTCACTTTATTATAATATATATTTATATACATATATCACTTCTTCTTAGTTCAGTACTAGGCTAAATTCTTATGACCACTTCGGAAACTTTGCTTCAGATTTTTTGAATGTCTCGGAATTTTAACAGTTTCTGCAGTTGCTCTAAATATGCTCCAACTTTATTATAATTCAGGCATGATTTCGATAATTTCAAAACACAAAAATTGAAAAATGTTTGTGCTACGCCTGAGTGGAGAATATATAAACTATATTATATAAACCGGGTCTCTACGTATTTTATTCCTAACTCGACCTTATTTCTTAACCACTTAGACTCTTAGTTTCCTTCCAACACATGGTTACGCCCCTAAAACCCAGTTTGTAAACCGCCGAATGGACTTGATAATAGATACTGATGTGCCAAAAGATTTCCATACTTGCAAGACCCTAGTATTTCATGGTGCTCATCCAGTTCGAATTTTCCGGGGACATGATTGTGGCCACGTGTGCTGTATTTACGGACGTAGGTGTAGCGGCTAGCAGTCAATTAATTTTTGTTGCTGCAAGCAGTCAAGTGTTTCTAGGAGTCAAAGTTTGCCAAAAGCGATAATTATTAACAATTGACAAGATAAAGCGGCGACAATTAACATCTATCATAATGTAAGCTTTAGTGTATGCTTCTACAATGATTACCGATAATCGTGGTATCTGTATCAGAATACACATCATTACAAGCATTCTCGCAAAATGGCGGGGTGACGGGTATCTCCATGGTAATTCCCGGTAGAGGAATCCTTGTAAAAAATTTCACAGGGGGTGGCTTGAAATTGAGCTGGGAATTGTTACCCAACGACATTTCTGTATATAAAGAAAGCTGCACAACTATAATAATTCTGTTCTTCGTTTTCCTTTAGCTACTAAACGAATTAATGTAGGCTGTTCGAATTGACGGTATTCAGTCGGTTATTGTTTGCATTGGACTTTTTCGCAGTTTGTGACGCTAAACAACGCTTTTCGCTTCCAAGCATCACTGTAGACATATTATTTGTAACAGTTTTTACCAACACTATATTATATGAATAATCACAGTAAAAAGCATAGCAATAACAATAATAGTGTTTCTTATTTTTATGTCTTTATAACACGAATTAGTATCATCACCTGTTCGATTTGTTGTATTCATTTGGTTGCTGGTTGCAGTTGAATTGACGGCGATTTGTGACGCTAAACGACGCTTTAACTTTCCTGAATGGTTGCGTAATAACTCGCGAGTGATCGCGTCGTTTTTGTCGTATTTTTCATGTTGTTCTATGCTTGAATCAGTCGTAATGGATCCAGAATAATATCTGTTGTCAAGAGACGTCTGTTGATCGTTGGCGTGCCGTGGAATCCAGGTTGGTTGAGAGGATGCGGCTGAAATTGTTGGGGTTTTGCCCGTTTCCAATGTGTATAATTCGTCTTGTTGATAGTCGTCTTTGACACTTTCGCTGTTATAGTAATAGTCATCGTCGTAGATCGATGATTGTTTTGAATCGAAAATTGGTGGCTGACTGCCAATATTTGAATGTTTGACGTTCGAGTGCTTTACACGTAAGATTTTTGTTGACAAAAAATATTTTAGTATTGGTTGTGATTCTGATAGTCGCCGCGTGGATGGATCGCTAGTTGTAATGTTTTTGTTGGCGAAGTTTGAGGTTGTTTCTGCGGTAGTTGAATTGTACGTTTTTGTGTGAGTTGAGTCGGGTGGCGGAAATGCAGGCCGGAGGACGCGATTTGGTGTGGTAGCGTATTCGACAACAACAGAACATTTCCATCGACCGCTGTCACGCGGTTGGGTTTCGCTGATTTCAAGGCTTAAAAGTTAAAACGCATTCAAGATTCGTTAGAATATTAGGTTGAGTTGATGTTTTGGTTTTCGTAACGGCGCAATCAAATTGATTGAAAAGATAATTCAAACTTGTCTCAGCGATCTGTGTTGTGGTGTTTTTGACATTCTCGGGTATGCGAAAGATCTGGTCGATAACTTCTTGAAGTACGTGAAAAATTATATTACAGCGCAAATGTGTTTATCTACGGATGTTTTGGAACACATTTTTGGTCTTGGAATAATCATGAAGATGTTCTAAGTGGTACAGAAATAGGGTTTGATAGACTGCTCTGCACGCGGTTAATACCTACTTACTTACTAGACAATTCGTTCTAATGGTTAGCGTAAATTTGTTAAATTAATAATTACATAGAGCTACCTGAAATCGCCAACAACTTCGTCGTAGTAATAGTAGTATCGTTTTTGATTTTGGACCGCCCTTAGTATATTGTTGCCAGGCTCCGGGTGTACTATCGTTTCGCTTGTACTATTGCGTACGGCCGACTCTGACGATAAGGTGTGTTTCAGGGTGTGAGCACGAAGCTCGCTGAATGGTCTTCGAGTGTATAGAACACGACCGTTTGATAAGCGTAGCCATGTAGCGTCGTTCTGAGACCACGTAACGGTGATATTGTTGATTGAGTTGCGACCCCCGGTAGATTCAGGCAACAGTCCATTACTGCCGCCACCGGATAGATGTGGACAGTGGAATCGCCAGTGACTGCCTTCGATGATCCGGTCTATGTTGTGGTGTGAAGCTAAAATATAAACAAAAAAATACCGCAGGGATGTGGAACTTGCCAATCTTGTCTGGTTTCGTTCCGGCCAATGAAACGTGAAGCTGACGCTGGTATATGTTTTAATTCGAAGCTACATAGGTATTGTAGTGCACTTGAAGTTGAAGCTTGAGTTGTTTTAACCAGGAGTCAGCGAATTATTACTCTGTGATGGCGCGTAAGTCTGATTGGTTGGCTGTTTCGTTTTTGACTCATTTTTTGTTTTGAAAATTGAAAAACGTTCCTGGTCTCGATTTGAAACGTTGGATGTCACCATTCAAACGTCACGGAACGAAATCTGATTGGACAATGCAAATTGGTAAACTACTTAGTTGTTACAATTGACTATAGGATAGGATGATGTTGGTGTGTATGTAACCAGATTTGTTTACCGAATATATTTCTTCGACGCCTGTCAAGTAATGTGTAGCTCTCACCGCAACTAACCGGAATTGAGTGCAAATCACAATAGGACATCAAAAATGGGACTTGCGCCAACCTCCAAAGTCTTGAGCCCGTGTACGGGTATAGTAATTGTCGGTTTAAGTCAACGGGACCTATCGTGCTTTGGCGTAATTTTTGGCCGTGCGCCGAGCGAACAGAGCACGGATTTCGTAGTGTATTGTAAATGAAAACTGTTCATTGGTGCAAAACACTTTCGCACGTTCATCCATCAACTCTTCAAAAGAATCATTTTACGAAGTTTCGATAGAAATTTATTCATGATTGAAGGTAACGTGTATTTCAGGTTTATGTTTGGTTATTAAAACTGGCCGACTCGAACTTTAATGTGAATTTGCTGAAACTTTACCTAGTTGAAAAGAGGGATTCATTGTTTGACAGTAAAGCCCTATTCACACGTGCAAGTTTTCGGTGCGAGAATGAACGGTGACAGGCGACTCGTGGTACGCAAGGTCTTTCAAAAACCAGAGGGCTATTGAGTTGTTAAAATTGGGTTTGAAATTTTTTTATCATTGAAATTTAAAATGTTATATATAGTGGGAGAATGATCCATCTTTGGAGTTGAAATTGTAAACATGTATGGTATGGGTTAAACTGTTAAGCCCTATTCATACGTGCAAGTTTTTGGTGCGAGAACTTGCAGCTGCAAATTGCACTTGCAAATTTTGCCCAAAATCCCATGCGAAAAACTTGCAGCTGCAAATAATTCATTAGAAATCATCGCTAGGAATTTAGTTCAAATGTGTGAATAACCATGCAAGTTCATTGAATCAGCCGTTTTGCCATTGGCTGATGAAAAAATGCAAGTTCTGCGTGCAATTTACAGCTGCAAGTTCTTGCAGCAAAAACTACCACGTGTGAATAAGGCTTTACACTGCGGTACGTGTTACTGTAGCGCTATACGTTTGATGACGTCCGGAACGCACGGTTATTGCAACGTGGAACAGTATACCAATGTTTAAACAAAAATATAGCGCTATCCTTAGATATGGTGCCATAGGAAATTTATAAATTCCTGTGACCGTAAGTGAATTACCTCGTTTTGATTGAGCATAGTTCCATACGATCAACGATTGTATTACGAACATTAATAGCAGTCGCGTATAGGTGTGGTCTCGTGTTGCTTGTTTCATCGCAGTAGACTGTCGCCTGCGTTGACGTATCACGAATCGCTGGTTGGTGTTGAGTTGTGGGTATATTGCGACGTTAGGAGATCATCAGGGTTTTTGTATACGGCGTTCGTGTTGTATAGATTGCATATTTTGGGTGATGGAGTTAAGTATTATTATTATTACATTAAAGGTTAAAACTTTTATATTATCGGCTGTTGACGGCGAAATGTGAATGCAAATTTTGCTAACTTTCAAACCATTTATTGAGCGAAGCTCGGAGTTTCGTGAAGCGTTTTATGTTTTGTACTATGGGGTTGAAATGTGGAAGTTCGTCTGTCCGTCTGTCCGACCGAAAAGAATCTCAGGAACGGCTGAACCGATTTTGAAATTTTTTCTTTGAAAGCCAATTATCCTGGGATGTTAACCTCGCATTCGGGTTTTAAAATTCTAAGCCGTTTATTAGGTACAGGCTAATTTGCATAATTAATTAAGTGTAAATTAGGACTTTCTACGTTATTTCTCTAATTATTACAGTTACGAGCAATCTAATTTTAACATTAAAAGGTTTTTGGGTGCGAGGAATCTGCATAGACTATTTACAAACCTCCAAAACCGATAATTGAGAAGTTAGCTAATAACTAATGTGGATATTACCTTAATTGCTTATACGAGTGTTCGAGCTTCGCTCAATAAACGTAGTCCCACTACGTCTGGTATATATACTAGTAGATCTAGAGGGTGACATGGACAGTTTTTGTGATAAAACGGTAAGGTCCCTACCGTACGATTTTCCCCCGAAGAAAATTGGTACATATATTGCAAACAGTAAAAAAATTGCGTTTCATAGCCTTTGCCAGCTCGCAGTCCACGTCAGAATTTTCTGTATCTGGCGCTGTATGTATATGTAAGAGACAGGGTGCAATCGGAATTCCGGGTATGATTACAATTCCAATTCAAAACAAGTTCCGATTCTGATTCCGATTGCGCAATCAATCGGAATCGGAATTTCCACATTTTAATTTTAATCTTACTTGATGTGATACGTTGCATAAAAATTCTGTATTATTTATGTATTAAATTGCTTTCGATGAGTTAACTTATCAATAATTGGTCGCTGTTTAGCTTTACTTAACCAAAAATCGCCATTTGATCATACGACCTTTTTCAAACTTTTTACTAGCCAACGGCCACCCTAAATTAATATTATATTTGTCAATATAAATTATCCGTACAGTCACAAAATTTGTAGTTCCGATTCCGATTACAATTCCGGTATAAGTTTGCTTTTCCGATTCCGACTTCCGGTGCAATCCAGTTCCGCTTTGCACCGTGGTAAGAGCGTGAATAAATACCGATAATGGCTAACTTATTATGGTTCGTTGAATCGTTTTCCGATTGCTGTGTACCCTTAATTATAATTCTTGTTATTGCTATCGCCTAAGTTCAGGGTTTTTAACTCTAAATCGGATTGGCGCAGCTAATTACTAGACAAATCCACTCAAAAATCTAGTAAGAACAAATTTCAACAACTTTGGTTGCACTACCTTTATTAACGCAAGTAATGTGTAAGGTTGTTGCACCGACTTCTTGGTCCCGTCAAGCAGAAACGGGCATGGAAGCAGGATGGCGCCGAATCCACGATTTAACCAAATCTTGTTGCCAGAGACCGCGCTGTCCTTGTACAAAAACTCTGCTCTCCGTGCAAAAGTTGTAGTCTCGCTTGTAAGCTAATAAGTACAATAAGTTCGATCATGGCGGCGTTGTAATCGTTTTTGATAATAAATAAAGTTGCATAACAACGCTAAAAGTTCATAAAACAAGAAGAAAATGGCAAAAATTTGCAACCAAAAAATACGTTATTAACGCCGTATAGTCGAAAATTGCCGTGTACGCATATTTGTACGGGTGACTAGACTACTGCTTTGTTCATTATGATTTGACTAAGTTTCTAATTTGATTATTTGATACGGATATAACTTGTTGTATGTATTAATGTACGTAATAGACAAACTATCATGTGAAAATGTCTATTTTCTAATAGTTAAATTCATTAATTATGCGTGGTCGTGTGAATAAGCGGCGAGTTTAGTTTGTTGTCTACGTGTCGCGCGTCGTCTAAAATGTTTTAGACAGCGAAACGGGTGTTGACGGTATTATAAGTGTACACGATTGAGTATAATCGTGTAATCATAATACTAAGACGTATGAAATAGTCGGAACGACAGTGTGTATTTGTTTCCGTTTCAGTAGAATTATTATTTAGACATGTCCTTCCTGGGGCTAGAGACGGCCGGCGCCATACGGTAGCATGGACGACACTATAAAACGATGTAGAGTGTAAAACGGAACCGGATTAATGCGGAAACGGAATGGGAACAGCTCGATTATCCATATTGGAATGGGAATTGAAAAGTTCGCGTGGTACAATATTTTAAATTTGTAATCAGAATTACAGCTTATTGTGAAGCTAATTATTGTCAGTCTAGGTAGGAACCAAGAACATCAGACCTTTCAACTAAGCAGCTGGAAAAGCCGGCTAGAGCGGGGATCGAACTCTCAGCCTATGGATCCTTAAGCGAGCACTCTACCACTGCGCCACGTAGCCGGCCTCACCAACTGCGTTTTTCGTCGACTATATGTGTCGACCTTACACCACAATCTGCATTGCATTTACTGCATATGCACCAGGACAAGTATGTCTCACATGTAAACACTATAACTCAGCGCTGCAGTAATTTTTCTACACATGTGTAGGCAAAATGTCCCGTGGCACAATTTAGTCAGAATCCGAACGCAGCCCACAGTGGCGGATCCAGGATCTCAAAATGGGGGGGGCAAAATTTCACACAGGTAATAAACTTATTTTTGACCCATGCTGTAGTGACCCAAATATGAGGGGTCCCCATTTTGAGTCCCAATTTATAGGACTCCGTATCCCTAATAAGAGTCCGTAAGCGGGTAGAGTCCTTAAACCTTTGTTAGAGTCCATAAATGTCTATTATCCCTAATTGTAGCGCATAAATGACTCCAGGGCCAAATAAAGGAGACTTCAAAACTTTAAAGCGTGCTTTAACTATTGTGTATAAAAAAGAGAAATAAACAGCGTAGAACAAAATTCACACTATATAATTTTTGTCGAGATGCTGTTGGGAGGGGCCACGGCCGGGGTGGCCCCCCATGGATCGGCCATTGGCAGCCCAGTAAGTTTATTACATTACCATCCGCAAAATGTCGCGTGACGCGATATGGCAAATAACAAACGAAGTAATAATAACGTTACAATATGGGAATATCAACAAAATGTCGCGTGACGTGATATGATAAAAAAGGTCCCGTGGTCTCAGGTAGGTACATGCTCACACAAAAGGTACATAAAAATTTGCAAGTTGAGTGTAGTTTGTTGGCCCTGACCTCGGCCCCGGGTACAATCCTAGCTCCGGGACATCTCTAATATATATTTCTGATGATACGTTTCCGGATTGGAAATGCGCAACATTTCATATTCGAAAAATAGAAAATTGACGTTTACACTTGTATTCCCAGCGTAATAGCGATAACACTAAAATAGGCTTAGATTTCGCATTAAGTTTAAGCTTGGAAAAATGGTAAATACCAATTTGAACAGGATATTTTTTCTATCGATTTAACATTAGTGCGAGGGCGGAATAAACAAGTACGCAATTAATGATCTATATATTTATATATATATACACATATATATGTATGTATGTGTATATATGTATATATACACAATGCTTAAAACACTTATAGCATACTACATTATTACATCATAAATGCGAAGACTTAAACCCGAACCGCCATAAACGATTATAATTTTGTGAGAAAAGTTCATTTTAATTAATTTTTTCAAACACAAACGCAAAAGAGAACTCACTGTTGTGTACAAAACGTGACGTCAGTTTTTTTCTGGCATTGCCGATGCCGATAGTCAAGGAAAAATACCGATACTGATGCCGATTCATCGGCACATGCCTTGTTTCTAGTCGATTTTTGCCGAAAAACCAAAATAGTATTGGATACGCCAGCGAATTCCACGGTTTGAAAAAATGCAAAACCGCATAAGCTGATGCAATCAACGCTGATTTAGTAACTCTCAGCGGGGGTTTTTTTTGAAGGTCGAAAACTTTCATACCATCACAAGGAAGTTTGGTTCGTTTCAAGGTTTAGTTCATATCGAGATGATAGCGTGTTGACGAACTGGTGTATTGATTAGCGTATATTGTATGTACTTGCGGGTCGTGGGTCAAAAATACAATTTTTGTGGCGGTGGTGGTAGTAATTCGGCATGTAAAGTATTGATGCGTATTCAAAAACCTATCAGTCAGTTCAAAATTGTAGAGCTGGCCAAACTAACGGTAGGAGGGGCATACGAAGATTTTTGGATGGCTAATTTTTTCTGGAAATGGGGTTGGGTTATCAACGGTTTAGTAACGGGTGTGTACGTTGCTGGTTAATGCCCAATGACTATTTTGACAAGTGGGTATAAGCTAAATCAGTTTGTTATCAATTATTATTATTATTATTATTATTATTATTATAATTATTATTATTATTATTATTATTGCAGTCCGATGTTGTAGTGAAAATTACAGTTTGCGTGCTTTTTTTGCTTGGCTCGTTTGCGTTGCAACATTTTGAACGGATTCAATTATTTGACAAAGTTGTTCAAATTTGAACTTAGGATTAGGCTACGGTTGAAATTCAGAGCATTGTGATCGTCGAAGCTGATGGGGTGACGTTAAAGTATTACGTACGGCAAAGTTGATAACGCTTAGCTGCAGGGAACACGCTGGAGTGAAGGTTGGATTTAGAAACTTAGGGTGGGGCTATACTTGTTCTTCGGGGCGCCGTCCGGTACCAAACGGTATGGTACGTGACGCATTTGCGTAGGATACCGCAGGGTGACGGACGTTATCGAAAGTGTAGCGTTACCTTTAGGCTGGCGCATGGGTCACGGTTGGAACCGGTACGGCGTGCCCGGTCTCGCGAGCCTTGGCGAGCCGGGGCCGAGCCATCAGCCGAAATAAATCGCAACAGTCCACTATGCCAGAGCCTAAGCCTTAATAGCGTTTAATATTTTTTATTGGCCATGGAAATATAGCTTGTATACCTACACATCGTTAACATGAGGACATTATTCAAATCAAGTTTGATTCTGTTTGCTTTTGGTGGGATGTATGGGTTGGCCAGACTTTGGCAATTGGCTCCGAGACTGATTTGAGAGTAATGGTGACATCAGAAAAATCATATTAAACGTCATCTTCAGTACCCGTCAAATACCGGGTTCGGTAAATTAGCAATGTGTTCCAGTAAATCGCTCAATCGTGAGTTCAACGCCGCCAGCGAGGGTAAGAGCTGACCCGGGCTCGGCCCAATTCCATCTCATAAGTTTTTTTGGTCATAAAATGATACCGTTTCTATGTTACAATTTTTGCGTTTCATAACATTTGCTCACCCCGCCCGCGGTCACAAATTTCTGGATCCGCAGCTGGTGGTTGTCACAATGAATCATCGGTGAATTATACATTACGGCA